>JAPKLW010001654.1:60686-156771 GCA_026898455.1 Plectranthus barbatus | reverse complement strand
TTAGAATAAAAATGCATCTTATTCAAGTTAATAATGCATCATTTGATACAAAAAATGCAGATATTTTGGAACATTTTTTATGCGTAATTGATGCATTTTTTATGAGTAATTGATGCATTTTTTTATCCTGAACGTATCAATGTAAAAAATGCACTCAATATGAATACAAAAATGCATATGCTTTAGAATAAACATGCATCTTATTCAAGTTAATAATGCATCATTTGATACAAAAAATGCAGATATTTTGGAACATTTTTTTATGCGTAATTGATGCATTTTTTTATGAGTAATTGATGCATTTTTTTATCCTGAACGTATCAATGTAAAAAATGCACTCAATATGAATACAAAAATGCATATGCTTTAGAATAAAAATGCATCTTATTCAAGTTAATAATGCATCATTTGATGCCAAAAATGCAGATATTTTGGAACATTTTTTATGCGCAATTTATGCATTTTTTATCCTGAACGTAAATATAATGAAGAACATATACCAGCTGAATATAAAATCATGATTTTCGTGCGAATCTTCTAAATTTAACATATCCAATATGGATACCATATGAATCGTCGTAAAAATACGTTTAATTTGATATATGATTCGTAAAAAATAGATTTGAATCGAGAAAGATATAATCGTTTGATTATAATGGGAGAAAAGAGAAAATTAGGAGATAGAGTATTTAGATCTAAAATAGAGGAGACGGTTACCAAAATTAAAACAGCAATTACTACCTTACCCTTATTCCATAATGATGCGTGAATTAATGAATGAGTAGTTTAAATCTGAAGCGTCGATCTATATAAATAAACAGCCCAGATTTATTCTCATTTAGCATGGGAAACTCACTTATTATATGATCACTACTCTACATAATTATATGTATATATATAAATATACATATTTTGGGGAAATAGAAATTATACATATATATATATGAAGAAAATCATTCCATTTACACCACCATTTCAAAGCCTTAGAGAGAGAAAGTAACAAGAAAACCCACCCCCAAACCCTCAACTCGTCAGCCTACTTCCCGGCCGATTTTCGGCCGACTCCGATCACCTCCGACCGAGCCAATCCCACCACCGTATAGCCTGTTCCACGAGCTTCAAATTGATATATAATGGGCGCCGAGAGGACGAGAAACGACTGAGTTGTTGAAGAGAGAAGTTAGGCCGCAAGAATTTGGGTGAGTGATTTTTCCAGAAATTATAACGGGTTTAATCGGAATTATCTCGAGTTATGGTTGTTATAATCGTGTTTCCTACCTTTTAGGGAGTATTCGGACACCAAGAAATGCGAATTTGATCGCCGGAATCTGCCACCGCCGTCGTGAGGAAGTTTTCCGGTGAGGTCTCCTCCTTCCTTCGTTTCTTATCATTTTCCTTCGATTTGAATGTTGTTTCGCGATCTAGAGGGCCTAGGGAGCTTGTTGGGATGATCGGATGGTGTTTCATGTGAGTGGTGTGAGTTCTGGAACGAGTTGCAGGTCCGTCGAACTTGAGGAGGACGATGATCTGTCTCGCCCGAGATGAGGTCCGTCTCACCCGAGATGGAACATTCCATCTTGCCCAGGATGAAGTTCATCTCTCCCGAGATGGAATTTCAGCATTCCACAATAGTGTATTTTCTTGTTCCGTTCTAATCCGATTCGAGTCGTTTTCGTTTCCTGAGTTTATATTATGATTGTCCAAGCATGTTTAAGCATGTTAAGGTGTTGGTTTATGAAATTGAGAGTCGAATTTGATTTTATTCGTTTAAGGAAGTTGAGGCATGTTTAAGTATAAGTATGAGAAGTGTCGATTGAGAGTTATTGGTTGGATGTCGGTCCTAGGTCCGAATTTCGTCTAGTATTATCAATTAAGCTAATAGGAATACTTAGATTATCCATCCTAATTAGTTGTATATATTGTAATTATTTTGAAGGGGATTCAAAGTGAAAGGGAACACAACTCAATCTGCACGAATAACCAGACCATCTTTTATACCAGTAAGCAAAACACAGGTGGGGACTATTTTAAGTAAAAGCAAATGCCTTTTCGAGCCTTGTGCTCAATTTCTAAAATGTGTGTGAAAATGTTTTATTTTAAATTGAATGACTATGCCTAAAAGGTTTTATGTTACATATATGTTCCTCTGTTGACTGCTATCATCAGAGAGTCTAATCACTAAGATGAGAACCAAGTACTTTTTGTGCTTGAGCTAGTCTTATGAATCAGTTATTGAAGGCTAGCAACCTTACTTGTTTATGAGCTCGGGCTGTTCAGCTGGAGTACTGAAGCCCTAGGGGGATAAGGCTGTGTATTTCTTTTCTTTCTTAAATCGATCGGGTCTCAAGGTGACATACTGAGACTAGTGCACTAATTGATGATAGTGGGTAGAGTGGTTAGTCCATTCCCAGCTATTCATCGTAACTCGGAAGTATTGCCACCAGAGTCCTACGCATTTTCGTCACATGCATCGAAAAGGAAGCGGGAAGAACATCTACGACCCCATCAGCAAAAGTCAAAGAATCAGAAGAGACAAAGAGGTGTGGGTCAGCAAAAGTGTATTAGGTACGGGAAAAAGCACACTGGGGAATGTCGGAGAGGAGCAATCAAGTGCTTTAACTGTGGGGGAATTGGACACTATGCCAATAAATATGCATCTGGGTTACGGAGGTCTACTAATTAACAAGTGAAGACAGTCAGAGAAGTACGCCAAGTTAGAAGAGCATGAGGATGTTTTATTTAAAGAGTTATGTTGATGGTGTAATGTTATTTTGTTAGGAAACAAGCACATTTCACTGTATGTGCTTTTACGATTTAATGTTTTAGCGATGATCGTAGTAGTTGGCATCGCAAGTAGTAAGTATTTTAGTGAGTTGAAAGTGTCAGAGACTGTTAAGGATGACACCGAGACTTTCGTTGGTCGATCACCTTTTGTACTCTTGAATTCGCTATATATATGCATGTTTTATTATGACTGTTGATTTGTTACTTCGTATAATTGTTGAGATTTTGGTTGATGAATATTGTTGATGTGGTGTTGACTGGAGAAGGTATCAATCATAGGATCAACGTCGTTCGTTTTTCGCTAAGGATAAGTTAATTCGTCGCTAACTGATTATGGTATTGCAGAATGTCAGGGAACATGGAAACTGTGGGAAGAGGACGAGGTCACGGCAGAGGCTGAGGCCGAGGAAAAGGAAGAGGCCGAGGAAGGGCCCACCCACAGAACGTTGATGAGATTCCATTATTAGAAGAGGTTCCCATATTCGAGACAATCTCAGGCTACAAAACACTATCGGACGAAAAGAGCATATCTAACCAAGAACCCGACCATCAACCCTCACTAGAGAAGGTTGTGGAGACATTCCGCAAACAACAACCCCCGATCTTCGATGGGACAGAAGGTCCTACCGCTGTTTAGGAGTGGATCCGTGAACTGGAGAAGCTATTTCGACTCATACAGTGCTCGGAATCGGAAAAGGTTAACTGTATGACATATCAGCTGAAAGGCAAGGCGGATCGTTGGTGGGAGACGTATGTTAAGTCTCTGGCACCAGCTGCATGTCAACAATTAGATTGGGAAGATTTCAAGGCGGCACTATACGAGAAGTTTGTGCCCAAGCTATACCGAAAAGATCGAGAGGTTGAATTCTTTCTGCTTGAGCAAAGAAAGATGACCGTGGAGGAATATGACACCAAGTTTGGTGAATTGATGCGTTATGCGCCGCATCACGTCGATACACCAAGGAAATTGGCTGAGAAGTTTCGCAAAGGATTGAAGGAAGAGATTCACACTCATCTAGCTACTTTCGCTGATTTAGATTATCAGGAATTATTGAGAAAGGCCCTTGATGTGGAGGCGTCAAAGAATAAGAGGAAGCTGCCATCTTGGGATATTCAAGAGTCGGGAAATCAAAGGCACCAAGATCAAGATAATTGCCAAAACAACCAAAGACGCAACTTCGACCAGTCCTATAAGAAATGCAAAGTACCGGCAACTCAAAGCAAACGTGGCAAGACAGCTCCACAATGTGGTATCTATGGAAGAAGGCATTATGGGAGGTGCCAGGCTACGCAAAACTTATGCTTCAATTGTAGAGGCACGGGACATTATGCAATACGATGCCCCTCAGCCCAATCTGGAACTGAAAATAGGCAGAACAATCAGAGGCCTGCCGATCAGCAGCTGAGAGCAAATACAGGAGAGCGCCAGCCATGGAGAGGAATATTAGGGAATTACTTGGGGAGGAAGACAAGATAAGTAATCCCCACCATGACGACAAGGAGAAAACCAGCAGGAAGGAAGGGAACTGGTAACCGAAGAAGGACAATGTAGCATCTATGTGTATTTCTAATAATACAATTGTCATGGTTTTGTTTGGAATTGAAATATCACGTACGTTAGTAGCACCAGCATGTAATAAAGTAATAGAATTGAAGGTAGCTATGCCTTCAGGGTAGATGACTACTACTACCTTGTTATGCTATAAATAAGGAATCCACGTAAATGCTTAGAATAGCATAACTGAATATCGGATATGCGCGATATTGACGTAATTCTATATAGCTGGCGGGAAATAAAAAATCGATCTTATATCACCCTAAAAGAAGACATCCAAAAGACAACTTTTAAAATGAGATGGCACCATTGTGAATTCGTAGTTTTTCCGTTCGGATTTCAAATACTTCAAGCCTAGCAAGTGAAAGATTTATAGTTAAAGAAAGTGATATTCTTGGGCCATATCATATTAGCGGAAGAAGTCATAGTGTAACCCGCTTAAATTCAGACCGTGATAGAGTGGAAGCTACTCATTACACTGAACAAGATTCGAAGTTTCCTCAGACTAGCTAAATATTTAAGAAGTTTATCAAAATGTTTCTCGAAAGTCATGAAGCTTACGACACGATCACTGCAGTGTGAGACAGAAATACTAGATAAAAGAGAAAGTTTTCTAAATAGGGAACCAAGTTGCAGAAACTGTTAATCCGTCGACTCGTTAACTTACCTAGGTTGAGCTCGAACCCGAGTTAAATTCTCTACTTTTCTTTGCTAAGGTTCTTCCCAATTGGGAGCTTTTGATACCCTTTGCAAACAGTAGAACTTCCTTCCGCAATAGTTGTGAGATGAAGACCTTAGTTGTCCGGAAGCAAGGAAGAAAATTTCAGAATCAGATCTTCTAAACCCTAGTTCTTTTCTTTTACGTATTTTAGTGGTTTATCAAGAAATTGAGATTCTTCGTACATCTAATGCCTATTAAATAACTCAAAGGTTGGGGTAACCATTCGAGAAGGAAAATATGGATAAAGGATAAGAAATGGCTCAAGCTAGTTAACGTTTACGATGTGACGACCAACTATCTCCCCGACAAGGCAAATTCAGTAGCCAATGCCATGAGCAGAAAAGGGAGAGGCCCAATTGAGTTGTATACTTACAAGAGAAGACGGTCTAATCAGAGAATTCAAGAAACTTCATCTTGAAGTAATATTACCCTCAGAAAGGGAGAGATGCGATGTAGCAACTTTGACTATCGTGCCGGATTTAAGAAAAAGAATTATTGAGGCACAGAGGAAGAATGTAGAACTTGAGAAGCTACGCCAGAAGTTGAAGAGTTAAGCCGGTGGGTGAATACCGAGAGGCACCTGATGAGGCGTTGTTGTTCAGAGATAGAATTTTAGTGCCAAATAGTGAAGACTTAAGGAATAAGATCATGAGTGAAGTTCACAATATGTCGTATACCGCTCACCCAGGAAGTACAACAATGTACCAAGATTTGAAGACTAATTACTAGTGGGACGATATGAAGAAAGATGTAGCCTCGTATGTAGAGAAATGCCTAGCATGTCAGCAGGTCAAGGCATTACATCAACGACCGTACGGGAAATTCCAACCGTTAGACATTCCAGAATGGAAATGGGAGCACATTGCCATGGACTTCGTTACAGGATTGCCGAAATCGCAAAGAGGAAATACGGCGATATGGATTATAGTGGACCGTCTAACGAAGAGTGCTAACTTTTTGCCGATCTGAGTAACTTAAGAATCAGATAAGTGGTACAACTAGATGTCCGAGAGATTGTCAGACTACATGGAGTACCAGTATCTATTAAGTCTGATAGAGGTACGAAGTTCACATCTCATTTTTGGATGAGGTCACAGTAGTATTAGGGAACACGCCTAAATTTTAGTACAGTGTTTCACCCATAGACGGATAGTCAATCTAAGAGGACTATCCAGACTCTTAAAGATATTCTGAGAACAGTTATCCTCGATCAAGGAGGAAGTTGGGAGCCGATTTTACCATTAATTGAGTTTGCCTACAATAGAAGTTATCAGACGACAATTGAAATGACTCCGTACGAAGCCCTGTATGAAAGAAAATACCGCTCACCATTATATTGGAATAAAGTAGGAGAAAGGCAAGTGATCGGACCTGACGCGGTTAGCGAGATGATTGAAATAGTCCGTCAAATCCGAGAGAGGATTTGAGAAGCTCAGAGTAGGAAAAAGTCCTACGCCGACTCAAGGAGACTGAGCTATGTATTGAAATCGAGGATAAGATATTCCTCAAGGTTTCACCTTCCAAGGAAATGGTGAGATTCGGAGCGAGAAGTAAACTGCGACCGCGCTACATGGGACTTTATGAAATTCTAGAGCGCAACGGTCCAGTGGCGTATAGGTTAGCATTACCCCCGAGTATGGGTAACGTGCATAGTGTTTTTCACGTGTCTTAATTGAAGAAGTACGTTTATGATCCCAGGCACGTAATTCGCCAGGAGGAAGTAGTTTTGAACCCCGATTTTCAGTGTGAAGAGCGGTCAGAAGTGATTTTGGATCATAAGACTCAGGAGCTAAGAAATATGTCGATTTCGCTCGTAAAGGTTCTATGGAATCACCATGGGCGTGAAGAAGCAACTTGGAAGTTAGAGAATAAGATGAAGAAATATTCCGAGCTTTTTGAAGCATTTTAAAATTTCGGGACGAAATTTTTATAAGGGTGAGGGGATGTAATACCCCGTGTATAATTTGACCGTGTATAATTATTCGAGTTTAATAAAGTGAATTATTCCCAATTTTAGTGTATTATCTCATGAGTTCAAATTAAGGATTTAATTATTACTATTAGAATGAGAATGGAATTTTATAAATTGGAAGGATTTATTATGATGGAATGAGAAGGGTGAATTCATAAGTTATGGATTATGAAGAGAAAAGGGGGAGATTATATTTGGGAAATTAAATTCATTGTTGAATTTGGAGCAATTGGAAGAATTAATTGTGAAATTATCATGTGGTTGTGAAGAGGAATAATTCATGATTTATGAGTTATGAATTATATGAGGCGATTAATTAGGAAATCCATGTACGTATATATATAGTTTATTGTATATTGAATAAATGACATACATTAGATATTATGTATACATAATTATATGTATATATATAAATATATATATTTTGGGGAAATAGAAATTATACATATATATATGAAGAAAATCATTCCATTTACACTACCATTTCAAAGCCTTAGAGAGAGAAAGTAACAAGAAAACCCACCCCCAAACCCTCAACTCGTCAGCCTACTGCCCGGCCAATTTCCGGCCGACTCCGATCACCTCCGACCGAGCCAATCCCACCACCGTATAGCCTGTTCCACGAGCTTCAAATTGATATATAATGGGCGCCGAGAGGACGAGAAACGACTGAGTTGTTGAAGAGAAAAGTTAGGCCGCCGGAATTTGGGTGAGTGATTTTTCCAGAAATTATAATGGGTTTAATCGGAATTATCTCGAGTTATGGTTGTTATAATCGTGTTTCCTACCTTTTAGGGAGTATTCGGACACCAAGAAATGCGAATTTGATCGCCGGAATCCGCCACCGCCGCCGTGAGGAAGTTTTCCGGTGAGGTCTCCTCCTTCCCTCGTTTCTTATCATTGTCCTTCGATTTGAATGTTGTTTCGCGATCTAGAGGGCCTAGGGAGCTTGTTGGGATGATCGGATGGTGTTGCATGTGAGTGGTGTGAGTTCTGGAACGAGTTGCAGGTCCGTCGAACTTGAGGATGATGATCTGTCTCGCTCGAGATGAGGTCCGTCTCACCCGAGATGGAACCTTCCATCTTGCCCAGGATGAAGTTCATCTCTCCCGAGATGGAATTTCAGCATTTCACAATAGTGTATTTTCTTGTTCCGTTCTAATCCAATTCGAGTCGTTTTCATTTCCTGAGTTTATATTATGATTGTCCAAGCATGTTTAAGCATGTTAAGGTGTTGGTTTATGAAATCGAGAGTCGAATTTGATTTTATTCGTTTAAGGAAGTTGAGGCATGTTTAAGTATAAGTATGAGAAGTGTCGATTGAGAGTTATTGGTTGGATGTTGGTCCTAGGTCCGAATTTCGTCTAGTATTATCAATTAAGCTAATAGGAATACTTAGATTATCCATCCTAATTAGTTGTATATATTGTAATTATTTTGAAGGGGATTCAAAGTGAAAGGGAACACAACTCAATCTGCACGAATAACCAGACCATCTTTTATACCAGTAAGCAAAACACAGGTGGAGACTATTTTAAGTAAAAGCAAATGCCTTTTCAAGCCTTGTGCTCAATTTCTAAAATGTGTGTGAAAATGTTTTATTTTAAATTGAATGACTATGCCTAAAATGTTTTATGTTACATATATGTTCCTCTGTTGACTGCTATCATCAGAGAGTCTAATCACTAAGATGAGAACCAAGTACTTTTTGTGCTTGAGCTAGTCTTATGAATCAGTTATTGAAGGCTAGCAACCTTACTTGTTTATGAGCTCGGGCTGTTCAGCTGGAGTACTGAAGCCCTAGGGGGATAAGGCTGTGTATTTCTTTTCTTTCTTAAATCGATCGGGTCTCAAGGTGACATACTGAGACTAGTGCACTAATTGATGATAGTGGGTAGAGTGGTTAGTCCATTCCCAGCTATTCATCGTAACTCGGAAGTAGGCCAACTTCCAGTTACAACGTTAAACAGATATGATAACATGGTAGATAGCTGCAGCAAATTAAAATATTTTAGATAACACGGTACTTTTCAATAAAACCCCGTGTTTATCTGTGTGTGTTGGCATAGCTTTCATATATAAAATGTATGTTTTCGGGCATGTCTCCACGGGGTACATTAGTACTCAGCCCCTCGTATTGTTTCTAAAATACACAGGTTAAGCAGCAAGGATGGAGGAACGGCGGTGTAAAGACGATGCAGATGTTTTGGTAAAGATTTTTATAAATAGATCCTGAGATATGCATCAACATATGCATATCTCCACTACGCTATACACACTGCTGCACCGCGCTCTGAACCCTTTTCCTTCCCTCGTTTTGAACGTTTGAGAAAACAAATGTTTAACAAATGTATGTTCTTTAACTTCTTTATCAACTATTCACAAGTCTTCTGCTGTTTTAATTTATGAAAATGATTGAAAACTTTCGACCACGACTGTAGCGCGCCCCAAAGTTGGGAAGGTCAGTTGGGGGCGTTACAAGATATTAAAATGTTTGTTTAGTTCAATTGAAATATTTGTTTTTTGCTTTTTAGTATTTGCAGGAATTTTATTTATTTAGTTCAATTAAATTATTCTTTCAAAATAAATCAATTTTAACAGTACGTTTTGACTAATTTTAAAGTTAAGACTTATTTCCGATTTATTAATGTAGATGCTGGAGGATATCGCCCTCAATTATTCATAGGGATGCCAATAGTGCCAACCCGTCGGATTTTGGGCTAGCCTTATCGGGCTGCGAGTTAATCGGTACAGGTCAAATTGGGCTGAAATTTTTTCCGGCTAAAAAATTCTTGACCCTAATCCTAATCCATCGATTTTTGGGCTAGCCCGTCGGGCCAATGAATTTATTACTTATTTTTTGTTTTTAATATATTTTTATTATTTTAATATTTTAAATGTTGAAAAACAAACAAAATATTATTTATCTCTTATAAAAATGCAAAACATCACAAATTTTTATAAAAAGATAAATTTATCTATTAAAAATATATTATTTTTTATTTTAGCAATATTTGAATACATTTAACTTCATAAATAAATAAACTTCACTGTGTATCGAATAATATTTGAACTAAATACAATTATATAACTAAAAACTTAATCAATAAATATCATTTTAAATATTAGATGTAGATTTTAGTACTATAATTATGAAAAATATATTAATAAAAATAATAATCAGGTTAATCGGGTTATTCAGTCCCGGGCTAGTCGGGCTAAATTTTTTTCAGGTCAAAATATCTTGATCCTAACCCGCATTTTGGCTCGGATTAATCGGACCAACCCACGAATTTCGGGCTAAATTAATATCCCTAATTATTCTTGTATCTTAATTAAAAAAAAAATATGTGTAATTTATTTTGACCCACCTTTTTAAAAATCTTATTATTATTAGTTAATACTTCATAGCTCGATCAAATATAATGAAAAATATATCAAGAAAGAAAGAATCAATTTTCGCTGTTGACAGGTACAGCTTTGCGTTTTCGGCGCTCTGTCATTACTTTTTATATACGGATTGGCTGCTGCAAATATATTTTTTTTTCGAAGGATCTACTGTAATGATTTTGAAAATACTAATAAAATAAATTTGAAATAATTAGATAATTGATTCAATTTTGATTTTTCACATTTATTTTTCAAGCTACATAATTCAAGATCTGGACCATTAATTTTATTAACAGGAAAAAGTGGTGTTATTGCAATTAATTATGCTAATCACATAGTGATAGAGGGATTAATTGTCCAAGCATATAGTTAAGTTTAAGAAATAATAATAATAATAATAATAATGATTTATAGAACTTGTTAGGGAATCATTGGAATCGACTCAATTAATGGGTTTTTTTTGTATTCAATTATATTGATGTAATATCTTGAATTTTATTGATATCAACTCTTATCAATCGGGAGTATTATTACAAATTTTATAATTTATATTTCAAGGAGAAAAATAAATTTAGGTAAGATTCAAAATGTACCGATCATCAAATTGTGTGAATATGATTTATATTTGAAGGAGAAAAATGAAATTAGGAAAAAATTGAAGAAATAGTGATCATCAAATTGTGTAATTCCCGAGGAAGAAAAAGAAGCGACCAAAAATTAAAAGAAATAAAGTCCGTAGAGATTATTGATTTGGTATTGCCATAAAAAACCCATTGCCATTACTACTAATATTATCCCTATACTAGTATTCATAATAACAATCAATCAAACCCAAATTCTTTCATATATTTTTTTTTCCCTATCAAATGCTCCCAAAATCTTCGTGGAATTCCTCCTCCTCCGAGAATGCTCGCGCGGTTCCTCCTAATTCCCCTGATTGCATGCCTCATACTCCTCCTCCGATCGCTCCTCCGCAGCGGCACTCTCCTCCACGCCGCCAGGAAAGGGAGGCAATGGCTGGACGACCGCCTCCACGCCCACCAGCACCTCAACGTCCCCCAACTGAACGATTCCACTCACCAGGAAAACCCCTTCTACCGCCGAGTCGCGCTCTACCTCGACTCGCTGCCTTCCCTGCATGACTCCGATTTCATCAACCTCCTGTCTGGCCGCAGCCGCAACGACATCGTTTTGACCCCCGATGACGACCAGGTCATCCACGACACCTTCCTCGGCGCTCGCGTCTCCTGGCGCAACCGGATCGACCGGGACGACAGGAACAACGTTGTGTCCCGGAGCTTCGTGCTGCGCTTGAAGAAGAGAGACAAACGCCGGATTCTCAGGCCTTATCTACAGCACATCCACACGGTGTCGGATGATGTGGAGGAGAGGGGGAGAGAATTGAGGATTCACAACAACTGCAGCGGCGGCTGGAAATCCGTCCCCTTCGATCACCCTGCCAACTTCGACTCCCTCGTCATCTGTCAGGATTTGAAGAGCAGGATTCAATTGGAATTGGAGATGTTCGCGCGATCCAAAAAGTACCACCACAAAGTAGGCCGCGTTTGGAAACGGAGTTACCTCCTCTACGGCCCCTCCGGCACCGGGAAATCCAGCTTCATCGCCGCCGTCGCGAATTTCCTCAATTACGACATCTACAACGTCAATCTGTGGCAGGTGATGGACGACGCCGACCTCAACCTGCTATTGATGCAGAGCTCGTCCAAATCCGTCGTCGTCGTCGAGGATTTGGACCGCTACGTCTCGGAGAATCCGAACCCACGCATCTCCACATCCGCTCTGCTGAATTTCATGGACGGGATATCAAATTTCCAGGACGAGAGGATCATGATCTTCACGATGAACTGCAAGGAAAACATCGATTCCGCCCTGCTCCGCCCAGGCAGAATCGACGTCCACATTTATTTCCCGTTATGCGACTTCAATACCTTCAAGAGTCTAGCGAGCAATTATTTAGGCGTCAAGGAACACAAACTATTCCCGCAGGTGGAGGAGATCTTCCAGAGCGGGAGATCGATGAGCCAAGCAGAGATCAGCGAGTTGATGTTGGCAAATCGGAGCTCGCCCAGCCGAGCCCTGAAATCGGTGATCTCCGCCTTGGAGACGAGCTCCCGCCATAGTAGAAAGGTGGTACCGCTGGTGAGCGACAGCGCATCTTCATCCCCGGTGGCGGAGGACTGCGAAGGCGCCGCCTGGAAGGAGAGCTTGCCCAAGGAATTCCGCAAGCTGTACGGAATCTTGAGGATGAAGAGCGGCCGGAAATCTGCATCCTTTGATCACGACCATGATCCAGTACTTGAGAGGTCCAACACCGTCTCATGATTCTTCCCTTCCCAAATTTTTGTTTTTTCACATAATTAAACACATACATACATTATATATTTATATATATATATATTGAATTATTAGTTAATTCTGGGGTAGATTTTATGATTTCTGCATTTTTATTTTCTTGATATTTATAGGTTGTAAATGATAGTGATTGCAAATGTATAAATTTTCTTTTTGGATCTTGAAATGACGACTCATTTGCACGTGCCCCAACTCTACATATGATCTATTATATGTAGAAAATTGTTGATCCAAAACAAGAACACAACAATCAAAGAAATGGGATCACCAGTTTGAGCAAGAACAAGAAGACGACTTCTTCATCTCACTTACTTCAAAATCAGCAGCGTCGATCTTGAAGCCCGTGAGCAGCCCCCCATTGGGGCTAGGCTTAACAGCGTTGCTGCTGCCCAACGCCTTCTTCGACACCACAACGTATATTTCTTCTAGAACCTTGGAGAAGGCCGCCTCCACATTCTCCCCGCTCAGTGCCGACGTCTCGAAGAAAAATAGGCCTTGTCTCTCCGCAAACTCCACCGCATCTTCCGTGGGAACTGCCCTCAACCCCACCAGGTCAGCCTTGTTACCGATCAACATAATCACAATAGAGCTGTCGGCGTGGCCCCTCAGCTCCTCCACCCATCTGGCCACATGGTCGAAACTCTGTCGTTTCGTGACGTCGTACACCAGCATTGCCCCCAGAGCACCCCTGTAGTAGGCGCTCGTCACTGCCCTGTACCTGAGCGTTGTTCATTTTCAAATATGCAAAACATGAGAAAGAGAGAAGAGGGTGGGTTGGGATCTCACGAACCTCTCCTGACCAGCGGTGTCCCAGATCTGAGCCTTGATGAGTTTGGAATTGATGGTGACGGTTCTTGTCTGAAACTCGACGCCGATGGTGGACTTGGAGTCGAGGCAGAACTCGTTCTTGGCGAACCTAGACAGAAGCTGCGTTTTCCCAACGGCGGAGTCGCCGATCACCACCACTTTGAACACGTAGGCGACTCTGTCCGCCTCCGCATCGCGGCCGTTCGTCATTTCTTGATGAATTTGGAAAATGGGGAGTTGGAGTGGTGTGCGTGTTTATATTTGAAAGAAAAGAGAAAAGTGGGTTAAGTTGAATAAATAAGGCGGAAAAAAGTGAAATAGGATGGATGGATGGCAGCAAGCAGACAGAGACTGTTATCAATGCTGCCATCAACTGGTCTACTCCAAACGTTACATCTTATCTTATGACTTGGATCACTTGGATATTCTGTTATACTCCATATATTAACTTTATTAATTATATTTATCTAATCAACCAATATGTTAAAAAAGAAAAAAAAAAAATCGTTTGCTTTTCGACTAATAGAAAACATAAAGGATAGATGGAATTAACAAGAGAGCGAAATAATGTGAAGAAGTGAGAGAAGTTGTTATCTTTTATTCATATGATATTCACTTTTTTTATATAAATAACTACGAGTCATAATCATCATCATTTAAGAGGGTTTAGGGATTAATCCTGGGACTCCTGAAATTAATTACAAAACAGTCATAGTATGAATAAGACAACTTGATCCTTTTTGGATCGTCGTTGAGATGGAGGTCACTTGCTTTATTATTAATGGTTGATCTTTGAAGTGTTTTGACTACTCGAGTAAGACCAAGGTGGTTCGACCGCTTGAATTTGACCCTAACCTTTTCGACTATGGCCAAGGTCTACTCCTATTGGTTGTGAACATTAGAATTCTCCATTGGTTTCCGCCTCTGGCCCAAATGATAAGCTTTGCTAAGTGATCGAGCCCAATGAGTAGCTATAAACCATAATTCAGTCTATATTTCTAGTGGACCAATGACGAGGACAAGAACGAAGACATTAAGAGATGGATTACACATGTTGATGAAGTATGTGATGGATGAAGACTTAAAAGACCTAAGAATTAATTTAGTTAATTATATGTAGTGATTGGACTTGTTTTAATTTTTGTTAGTTATTTTGTGGCCATGATGTTGGGCCTTATTATTTATTTTCGAATGAGGTTGCTTATATATTAATATAGACTTTATAATATACGAAATTATTCAGTTTTCAGTTTAATAAAAAATGTGAGTTATTCTCTTATTTCTGAAAGCTCTAGAAATTCTAAAGGTTCATGTGAGGTATTTTGATTGCATGGCTGCATGAATGCAGGTTACTCGAGTTAAGGGTGGAGATGAATTAATCTGTGTGTTTGCTACTGTTGGTGGTCCGAACCGGATCCGTCCCAACAGGTATATTAGACCAAGGCCCAGTAAAGGGTCGACAACACTGTCAGCCCAATAAAGTCACAGAGGCCCAGTCCGATCAGGACCTACCACGTCAAAAGCAGTTCGATCGATATCAAAAGCAGTTCGATTAGCGTCAAGAGCAGTCCGATCAAGGTCCTAAGCGACTCGATCAGCAGAGAGGGGGCTCGATGTGAGAATCACGAACTACTTCGGCAGTCGCCCAACGGTCGAAAATAAGTAACGGGCGCACAACGTCTGCCTCGCGAGAATTTTGAAATGGCCTAACCACCACATAGATAAATCACCCGAGATTCACGGGAACAACCCCAAACGACTAAGAGAAGGACATGGAAACCCTAGAGCACAACCGCTTCCTATAAATACTTCCTCAAAGCATCGAGAAAGGACACACGAAAAGAGAGAGAAACAACCTACCTTTACACTCATTATTTCCAACAAAAAATCGATAGCTAGTACTTTTATTGTTCTTTAGATTAGCTGACCAAGTTATATTCTCATTCAAGTCATTTATTTGTATTTTCTTTCAAAGTTTGTTATGCCATTCTCTGCTTGGCGCATTCGCGGTTCTCGGGGCTACAGTTTCTGAACAATCTTACCCTTAACAATTTGGCGCCCACCGTGGGGCCTCGAGAACGAATTCAGTTTTTTCTTTGCGGGGAATGGCGGACGATCCAGGCTAAACTCATGCTGTCGAAGTTGATGACCGGAAGACCGCTCTGACTGAAGGTCAAGGCAGAGGATCTAATCCCGGAGTAGGTCGAGGGGCTCCGACAGGAGCAGGGCGATGGCGAGCCGCCATAACCAGCAATGGGGCCTCGCGTCCACCTAATGCTGGGGGACGGTGAACGATCTAATGAAGGCATTCAACGCCACTCCTCTCGGAGAACTGGCTTTCCTGCCACCACCACCGAACGTCTTGGAGGACCCTCATATTTCGAGGTTGGTGACACAAGTGCAGAGTGCAAAGGAGATGATCGAGACAATGGGGTCCAGGATGGAGGATATGGTGAGGAAGTACGAACTCCCCGAGAGGGAAAATCGAAGGCTGCAACTGCAGACAAGCAACGCACAACCAATCGTCGAAGAACCCAGGAGCATGGGGAAAGACACCGAGAATGTTACAAGAAACCTGGAGGACGACTTTGATCGGACCGAAAGGACGGACGACGGGAGGACCCCGAGGGAACCACCAACCCTCAGGGACCAGACAAGTCAGTTGAGTCAGCCAGAGCTGCATGCTGTTCAGCAGATCGAATGACAGTTCGAATAGAGGCTCAGATATTTCAAGTCACTACTTGCCAAAGTCCCCGGACTTCCCCCGCCTGAGAGGACGATATAGCGTGAAAGCTACGCGGAGTCCCCTTTCTCGCCAGAGATTGCTGGGGCAGAGTTGCCATCCAGATTTATCCCGCCAAGTTTCGTCCTCTATGACGAGACCTCAGATCCAGAGAACCACATTGCCGTATACCGGCAGAAGATGCTGGCACTAGCGATTCCAGGCGCCCAGATAGAAGCTTGCATGTGTAAGAGCTTCAGTTCGAGCTTGACGGGGCCCGCTCTCCAGTGGTTTATCAACCTGCCCCGGAGTTCGATCTCAACATTCGCAGAGTTGCACCAGCTATTTCTGCGACAGTATTCGAGTAGCAGGCGCCTCGATAAGCACCCAGACAACCTCTATGCGGTAATCCAGAGACCAGGCAAACCCCTGAGGGCATATCTGTCGCGCTTCAACAAAGAATTGGTGGCAGTGCCCAACTGCCCCAATAGCACCGTTGTCCGGGCCTTTACAAAAGGTCTCGATGTGGATTCTGATCTGTATCATGAGCTGTCCATCTACCCTTGCCAGACGATGGATGTTGAGGTTCGATTTGAATACGGATCGGAGCCTCGAGAACTGCAATATAATATAATATGAAAACTATTACAGGGATAGTGCGAACTAGAATGATTTATGCAGGCGTACAAGAAATGCCAGCGACTAAACTAATGATTAAAATTGCTATAAGCGTTGAAGCAAAAAGTTGATATAAGTGTGGTGTAGAAGGCTCAGCACTAGCGTTCTTAACGTCGTCCCTCTTTTTCCCTGGTTTGGTGAAGTATTTATAGGATATCTTGTAGCCCTAGGGTTCCCGCGCCGTCTTTAACCACCTAGAGTCGAGCCCACGATTATCGGGGTGGTTGGCTTGTAGTGGGGCCTGGCAGTTGCGAATCCTCCGCGTGGCAGCCGTTGGTCCACCCGTTGAGATGTTTAAGGGAGCTAGGTGAGTGCTTCTTTCATCGAGCTCCCTTCTTTGTTGAAATCGAACTAGATCGATCTGCGGGAGGAACTGGCCGGACTCCTTTCGGTGCTATGCGAGCTACTCCCGTCGTTCGAACTGCTCTTTGCTTGATCCTATTCAGCTCGAACCGGATGCTTTTCCTGTTGTTGGGTCCTTAACGGGCTTGGCCCGTGGTTAGGATCCTGCCCATTACTTTGATCGGGTCGGATCAGGTCCGGACCTCCAACAATAGCCCCTTTGGCTTAGCTGATTAGTTTTTGTAGTGGTCAGTTAAGTCAAAAAATTGGCAGTCCGATATACGGAGATATTTCCCAGGCTGCGGTCCTTCAGACCACTTCGGGAGTGGTCCGGTAATATTGGGGTGCTTTCTAAGCACCTCTTGGCTCCCAGGACCAGTTCCTCTGTGGGGGTCCCGGCCCGTGCAGCCCCAGAAAGCTGATACGGGTGTCGTCGCCGCGGGCCCGAATCCGCGGCGTTTACTTAGGGCAGTTCGGGTTCTGCCCCATTAACTTTTCTGACCACCTGGTGAGCCCCTAATGAGTTAGACTCATAGTTGTGGGGTCTTATATGGTGTGCACCAGGGTGCGGGTCTCCAGGGCAGATAATTTTTCTCGTCGCTCGGCATCGCTCGAACTGTTTTGAGCGAGCTGTCTTTGGCGAGCTAATTTTTGTCGAACTGCTCTCGTCGAGCTGCCTTTGATAGGTTTGGGATTTGGGCGGCAAAAGCCAGTGGCAGTTGCATAATTTTCGAAAAAACTGGGGGCGGTTTTGGAGAAGTTGAGGGGGCGTTTCGAGTTAATAACCGCCGTTTGGGATTCGTATCCCTCACTTTCCCCCAAGCAAAACACTTTTCTCTCTTCTGATTCGTGCAATTTCCGGCGAGTTTGTTCTTGTTCTCCGACGTCCAGAACACCGTTGCGGCTACGATCTTACGGGTGGTTCTTTCTTCTAATTCTCAGGTAAACTTCTAGACATTCCTTCTCTTCTTTGACGGATTTCTTTCTTTCCTCTGGTTTTCGCGGTTCTTGCTCCGCCGTGGGGTTAGTTTTTGGTGGGGAGTTTGAGCTGACCGGGGCTCGCGCCTCCCCCTTTTATTTTTTTCTTATGTTAATTTAACCCGAAGTCTGAATTTTTAAGATGAGTTCTGATCCTATTGATCGTGAGGGTTCGACGCCCCCTTTTACGCCCTCACCATCTAGGGCGCCGAATGCCCAAGATTTTGTTGGGCCGGACTGGAGCTTGTTGTTCCAGGGGCCGGAGAGGGCTGGCCCGAGCGCGAGTCAGGTGGCGCCGGGTTCGGATTCGGTGGACGATAGGGTCCTGGCCGATGCATTCCATGGGCTGGAACGGATGGCTTCCGGCGGAGAGGCCGGTGGATCCGGCCGGGCGGCCGAAGTTGAAGGATCCGGGGAGGCGGTGGAGGAGCCCGAGGTGGTCGGCAATTATGTCCTACCGGAGGATTGGCACACTCATCGGGTGCTGGGCGCCGTGTCTACGGTTACCAGGGAGGCAATCCGGGCCCTCGCTGACACTATCCCGGTCAAGGACGTGCGGTTTTGCGTTCCGTGCCAGTCGAACCGCTGTTTCGATCCCCCCTGGGCCATGTGGCCTTCTACACGACAGTGATGGAGAATGGGGTCAGGCTGCCCGTGCACCCCTTCTTCTCGGAGGTTTTAGCCTCCTACAACCTGTCTCCCTTCCAGCTCGCACCGAACTGCTGGTGCCATTTGGTCGGGGTCCTCTTGATGTGGATGGACCAGGGGTTAGGGTGCCCGACGGTCCGGGAGTGGCACTATATGTACCGCTTCAACCAGTGCGCCGACAAGCACTACTATTATTTCACCCGGTGGTCCACCGGGTACTCCACGCTGATTAATAAGCCCCCGTCAAATTCCCTGGGCTGGTGGACGAGCTTCTTCTACCTCAGGATGAACGAGGAGCACCCTGAGTTCATCCGACACGGCGGTGTCCCCATCCGTGGGTTTCTGGTTCCTTGCGAACTGGTTTAGCTATTTAAATCAACCTTGTCTGACATTCCGTTTTATTTTCTTGTAGATCACCCTCGTCCGGAGCTCACCCCGGAGGAGCAGGCCAGAGTCAACCGGGCCTACGATATTACCGTGGGCGATCGGGAGTGGCCTGTTGTTCAAAACGGGCGCTTTGTCACTTCGACCACCTACCTCAGCGGGAAGGGAGAACTATACGCTCTGCCAGCCGAGATGACCCGCCGTCGCCCCCAAGTTTATGCGGACCGGGTCGTGGCCGCCCTCAGGGATAAGAAGAGGGCGAAGGGTGAGGAGGAGTCCCGTTGTCGACCTCCGAATCCCCCGAAATGCCCGGAGATCGAGAAGCTACCCTCACTTCCACCTCTATCTCCGCTGCCCTTCAAGCCCCAAGAAGGGGTGACGGTCGAGGTCTCCTCCTCCCGGTCCCGCCAGGAGGCCCCGCCAAGGGTCGATGAGCGGGAGAAGCGGAGGGACAGAAGATCGGAGGAGTTTGAACGCCGCAGCCGCCACCTCTCCGAGGATCACGAGTCGAGGCGTGAGGACCTCGACAGGACCGCAGTTACCGCCACGACTTCACCGGACCCAGTGGTGGATTCATTCTTGGTCCGTGCCCGGCAGATGCTGACCAACCCTACTGCCGTGGACCAGGCGGGGACTGCCCAGGCGCGCTTAGCACGATACCAGCTTCTCCAGCTCCAGGTTCGGATCTTATCTTGGGCCATCATACTTATTGTAGTGAAAATCCTTTCTGATTTCTGTTATGGTTCGCAGGCTCAGGTGGAGCTCGACGCCATCCGTCGCGAACTCGACGTGTTTGGCGATAAGTGCGTCGGAGAGATCTTCAATCTTCGCAAGGAGCGAGACTCCTTGAAGAAGTATGTGGACTCCCTGCACGAGAAGCTTTCCTGGGCGGAGGAACAGGTGTCTGCGGCGGAGGCGAGGGCGAGGGCGGAGTCGGCGAGGAAGGAGGCGGATGCCACGCAGGCGGAGCTCAAAGATGCTCGTCGGATGGCCTCGGAGGCCAAGGCGGACTCGCTCAAGCTGGCTGCGGACTTAAAGATGAGGAACGATCAGCTCCTCTCCCTTGACTCCCGGCTAAAGACTCAGCGTAAGAGTTACTTGGCCGAGGTGTCGAAGTATGAGGAGCGGATCGCTCTTATGCAGACGGGCGAGGGGCTGGACTTCAAGGCCCTCATCACCTCCCCTCACTTCGCCGAGACGTACGAGGTACGCCCTCTTTCAGGCTCCACTTGTTTGAGCTTTTCATATTCATCTAATCTTCTTTTAGACCCTCTCCGAGCAGGTCGAGAGTGAGGTCCGGGAAAGGATTTCCCGGAAGTTCCCGGACCTTGACCTCAGCGTGCTGGATGAGCCGGAGGCGGAGGAGCAGGAGCGGGAGCAGGAGAAGGGATCCGAGCAGCAGCACACCGAGCAAGATCAGAAGCTGCTCAAGGATTCTTCCCAAGGAGGCGATGGTCCGAAGGAGCAGTCCGAGCCGACACCTGTCCAGACCCCGAGCCAGGGACCCGACCCGACTCCAGCTGACTCTGCTGCTGCTTGAATGTCTTTAAACTTTCTGAACCTTTAACTTTTTTGTCTGAACAATTACTTTCTGCAAACGATTTATTTTCCTTGCACTTTAATAGATGCTTTGATCTTGCTCTTGAAATTTCATATTCGTACAACTGTTCTGCAAAATAGTAGCAGTCGGGGTGGGTGATGCCGAGGCATCGCCCCTCCGATGCTTAAGTTAGTGATCGATCTGGAAGAAGAGAAAATAATTTGAAATGAAATAAGATAGAGTGTGTTTATCTGGATCGAGCTCGCCAAGTATTATTTCTTGTGTCGGCAGTTACTTTACATTTCTGCAAGAAGGATTTGTGAGGGGTTGGGCGATGCCCAAGCATCGCCCCTCCGACGCTCAAGTCAGTATAACTAATTGAGAGTGAATGGGAATTGAAAATAGTGTAGGGATTTAGAAAAGCGTATCTGGGAGATCGAGTCCGTCGACCTCCTTCCCCTTAGAAATAATACTTCTTGAGGTGCTTGATGTTCCAGCTGTTTCCAATCTCCCTTCCGTCGTGGTCTTCCAGGTGGTAGGCGCCTCGACCTACAACTCTGGTGACTTTGTAGGGACCTTTCCACGTGGGTGCGAGCTTCCCTTGACTTTTGTCTTTGGTATTCTAAAAGACTCTCCTTAGAACCCAATCTCCTTCCTTGAAGGTTCGCATGCGGACCTTCTTGTTAAAAAACCTTTCGACCTGCTTCCTTCTCTGAGCCATGCTGAGTAGAGCTTGGTCTCTCTTTTCATCGATCAGCTCCAGGTTTCTGAGCATCTTCTCGTAGTTCTCTTCCTCTTGGCAAGTTTCCACACGTAGACTGCCGCCCCGAACTTCTGCTGGAATGACGGCTTCCTCACCGTAAGCTAGGGCGAACGGGGAGCTTCCTGTTGATGTCCTCGGAGTGGTTCGATAGGCCCATAGGACCCCTGGTAGTTCCTCCACCCACTTTGATTTGTGGGCTTCGAGTCTTTTCTTCATTGTTGCCATGATAGTCTTATTTGTTGACTCGGCCTGTCCATTAGCTTCCGGGTATCTTGGTGTGGAAAACACAAGCTTGATGTTATATTGGTTGCAAAATTCCTGTACTCTCCGTCCTGTGAATTGTGTGCCGTTATCCTATCTGATCTCCTTGGGTATTCCAAATCTGCAAAGGATGTGGACCCATAGGAACTTGATTACTTCTTGCTCTCTCACATTGGCGAAGGCTTCTGCTTCGACCCACTTGGTGAAGTAGTCGGTGGCTACTAGGATGTATTCCTTCTGTCCGACTCCTTTAGGCAGCTTCCCAACTATGTCCATCCCCCAAGCCATGAAGGGCCACACTCCGATCGTAGCGTGGAGTGGCACTGCATGGCTTTGATTCATGACTTCGAACCTCTGGCATGCCTCGCAGCTTTGCACGTAGTTCCTAGCATCTTTTCGTAATGTCGGCCAATAGAAGCCTGCTGAGATTACTTTGTGTGCCAGCGGCCTGGCCCCTTGGTGACTTCCACAATCCCCTTCATGTATCTCCATAAGGATTGCCTGCCCCGCGGCTGGTTCGAGGCACTTGAGAAGTGGTCCTTCGATCGATCTTCGGTACAAGCTTTCGTTGTGGATTGTGTACTTTGCCGCCAACCTGGTCAGTCGCACAGCCTCGGTTTGATCCTCGGGTAGGGTTCCGGACTCGATGTACTTTCGTATCGGCTCGATCCATGAGTCACCAATCGTTAGATCCATGATCTCAGCCTTTGGGGCGGCTGGCTCTTCGGCCCATGTTATTACAATAGGCTTGTTCTGCTTCAACTGTTTGGTGGAAGCCAGATTTGCTAACGCATCTGCTTCAGCGTTTTCCTCTCGGGCGATGTGCTTTAATTCGCAGATCTCAAATTCTTCTCTCATCCTACGTGCCAGGTCGCAATATTTCTATAACCTAGGCTCTTTAACCTGGAAATGGTCCTCCATCTGCATGACCACGAGTTGTGAATCTCCTTGCACTTGTAGGCGGCGGGCTCCCAACTCTTTGGCGAGTTGCATTCCCCGTACCAATGCCTCGTACTCTGCTTCGTTGTTCGTGGCCTCAAAGTTTAGGTGGATAGCCCTTTCGAATACTTCCCCCACCGGGCTTCGGAGCCTTATCCCTGCTCCGTTTCCATAAATGTTACTTGATCCATCTACCTGTAGGATCCAAGGCTCTGCGGTTGTCTCTCTGATCTCCAAGCTCGCTATCTCTCTTTCTGCATCAGCCTGGAGATTGGTGGTGAATTCGGCGATGAAGTCGGTCAGCACTTGTGATTTGATTGTAGTTTGCGGCTCGAACTCGAGGCCGTAGCCCCCGATCTCCACTGCCCATTTTAGTAGTCGCCCAGATAGGCTCGGCTTTGTGAACACGGTCCGCAGTGGATAGGATGTGACTACTTTAATGGGATGAGACTCAAAGAAGGCCTCTACTTTCGTGATGTCGTCACCAGTGCCAGTGCTAATTTTTCGAGTGTCGTGTACCTTGTCTCGGCGTCGAGCAGTGGTTCGCTTGCATAATGTACTGGCTGCTGCTTCCCAGCCACCTCCTTAACGAGGATCGCTCCGAGTGCGTGCTCTGATACAGACAAGTAGAGCAATAATGTCTCTGCTTTTTTCGGTTTGGACAAGAGTGGCGGGCTAGCGAGGTAATCTTTTAGTTGCTCGAGTGCCCTTGCGCACTCGTTCATCCATTCGAACTTTTTCCCCTTCCGCAAGACTTGGAAGAATTCGTGCGTGCGGTCCGAATATCTGGAAATGAAGCGGCTAAGCGCCGCCAGCCGACCCGTGAGTTTCTGGACCTCCTTCGGACTTCTCGGGTGTGCGATCCCTCTGACTGCCCGAATTTGAGTAGGATCCACCTCTTTTCCTCGCATGGTGACTACGTGCTCCAAGAATTTTCCTGATGCTACCCCAAGAATTCTGTACCTGTTGAGAATCTCGAATGCTTGGCGCAGGTGACCAACGTGGTCGTTCGCGAACTTGGACTTCACAAGCATGTCATCAATGTACACTTCCATCGTCTTTTTGATAAGTGGCTCAAACATTGTATTCACGAGCCTCTGATACGTTGAGCCTGCGTTTTTAAGCCTTAAGGGCATGACCTTGTAACAGTATATCCCTTTGCTCGTCATAAAGGCTGTCTTTTCCTGATCTTCGGATGCATGAGGATTTGGTTATACCCCGAGAATGCATCCATAAAGCTTAGTAGCTCGTGCCCTGAGGTTGCATCGATGATACAGTCGATGTGGGGTAACGGGTACGGGTCTTTTGGACATTCTTTGTTCAGGTCTGTGTAGTCCACACACACCCGATTCTTCCCATTCTTCTTCTTGACTACCACGACATTGGCGAGCCACGTCGGGTATTTCACCTCCCGAACGGATCTGATGTCCAACAACTTCTGTATCTCTTCATTGATTGCTTCGTTCTTTTCAGCAGGGAACTTCCTCCTTCTTTGTTGCACTGGTTTATGATTTGGATCGACCTGTAATTTATGCATCATCACTTCTGGGTCGATGCCTACCATGTCTCTGTGCGACCACGCAAATACCTCCTTCTCATTACTGAGAAATTCGATCAATTGAGTCCGAACCCCAGGCTCCAACCCGGCTCTGATGCTCGTCTTTTTCGTAGGGTCGTTTGGATCGAGTTCGACCTCCTCTGTTTCCTCTGACTCCCCTGCGGGTGGTAGTGGTTCACTTTTGGTGAAGTGCTGTTGAGTGCATACCGCCTTGAAGCTCGCATAGTAACATTCTTTGGCGGCGTTTTGCTCACCTCGGATTGTACAAACCCTTCCTGCCATTGGGAACTTGACCACTTGATGAAACGTTGATGGGACAACTTTTAATTGGTGCAACCAGGGTCGCCCTAGCAGGGCGTTATAAGCGCTAGGAGCATCGACAACCATGAACGGCACATCGTAATGCGTTCCCCCGCAGTATGTTGGGAGAACTATCGTCCCAACATTCATTTGGATGCCGCCGTTGAAACCAATCAAGGGGGTCTGAGATTGAACGATCTTCTCTTCCGGTATCTTCATTTCCTTGAGTGCGTGCATGAATAGGATGTTCGCCGAACTCCCATTGTCGACCAAGATCCTTTTCACGAGGCAGTTCGATATGAGTAATGATATAACCAGGGCATCGTCATGAGGGTGGCTCAGCCCTGGAATCTCCTCGCTCGTAAATTCAATTGGGTGGTGGCCCGGATTCTTCCTCGGGGCTACAGCTTCTTCCCTGGTCAACCTTCTGGCTCGCTTTGCTGCGGACTTAGTGATCCCGCTGATCTCCGACCCCCCGGTTATGCAATTGATGGTTCGAACCGGGACCGGCGATTTTGGTGCCCCTGCCCTTTCAGGCCCTGATTCTTCTGTGCGCTTCTCCCGAGTCCATGTCTTCTTTCCTCGGTCTGACAAGTATTCAACCAAGTATCCCTTTTTGAGGAGCTCTACTACTTCGAGACACAGGGCGCGACAATCTGCGGTGGTGTGGCCGTGATCATTATGAAACTCGCAAAACTTCTGAATGTCGCGTGCGGCCGGATCAGCTTTCATCTTTGGGGGCCACTTCACCTTCTCCGGCATCCTTCGGAGTACATTTTGGACCAGATCAGCTGGTGCGATGGAGAGTGTGTATTCCGGGATGTATGGCCCCAGGTGGTTAACCTGAGGTGGTTTGCTGTACGGATGCGACCTTGGAGGGCGTCTGTCTCTTTGCTCTCGGCGGCCCTCCTCTCGTGTGTTCGGTCTCCCGCTGTTGCGGCGTGCCCGCCGATAGGGCTCATCTTCCTCTCACTTGATGAGAGCCCACGCGCGGTTCAGAGCGTCGTCTATCATTTGGTAGGGATAGATGGAGAGCTCTCGATAGAGGTCAGAATCCACATCGAGACCTTTCGTGAAGGCTCCCACGGCAATACTGTTTGGGCAGTTAGGTACTACGACCAACTCCTTATTAAATCTCGAGAGATACGCCCTCAGAGGTTCTCCCAGCTTCTGGATCACGGCATAAAGATAGTCTGGGTGCTTATCGAGGTGCCTACTGCTCGAATATTGCCGTAGAAACAATTGATGCAGTTCGGCAAAAGTGGATATCGAGCTTCGGGGCAGATTTATGAACCATTGTAGGGCGGGTCCCGTCAAGCTTGACCCGAAGCTCTTGCACATACACGCCTCCACCAGGGCTCTCGAAATCGCCAATGCCAACATTTTTTGCCGATAAACGGCTATATGATTCTCAGGATCTGAGTTTCCGTCGTAGAGGACGAAAGTAGGTGGGGCGAACTTGGCCGGGAGTTCGGCCTCGGCGATATTCGGTGAGAACGGAGATTCCGCAAAACTTTCTCTAGGGATAGTCCTCTCCGGTGCGGGGAGTCCCGGGATCTTAAACAGCAGTGATTCGAGGTGGCCGAATCTCTGTTCAAATCTTCGTTCGATCTGCTGAACGGCCTGCAGCTCCGATTGGCTCAGTTGTCCGGTCTGATTCCTGAGCGTCGGAGGGTCTTCCGGGGTTCTTTCGGTGGTCATCCCTTCAATACGGTCAAAATCTAACTCCAGATTCCTCGCGGGGTTACCAGCGTTCCTTTCCGTGCTTCGAGGCTCCTCAATTATTGGATGTCAGTTGTTATTCTGCAACTGCAGCCTCCGGTTCTCTCTCTCGAGGAGCTCGTACCTCCTCGCCATCTCTTCCAGCGCGCCTTGTGCTCTCTGCACCTGCGTCACCAACCTCGAGACATCGGGATTTTGTAGTATATGAGGTGGTGGCGGCAGGGATGCCAGCTCTCCTGTCGGAGTGGCATTGAACTCCCTCATCAGGTCGTTCACCGTCCCGACTGGATTGGATGTGCGCGGAGCCCTGCCACCTGCTGCGGCGGTCCGCCCTCGTCCTAGTGCCACTGGAACCCCTCGGCCTGCCCCTGCCGGAGCCCCTCGTCCTGCTCCGAGATTAGATTCTCGGCCTAGCCCTCCAATCAAAGCAGTCCTCTGATCATCGACTTCTACCACATGAGTGTTGTCTGGATCGTCCGCCATTCCTGCAAAAAGAGAGTGAAAATTTTTCTCGAGGCCCCACGGTGGGCGCCAAATTGATGGGGTTCGATTTGAATACGGATCGGAGCCTCGAGAACTGCAATATAATATAATATGAAAACTATTACAGGGATAGTGCAAACTAGAATGATTTATGCAGGCGTACAAGAAATGCCAGCGACTAAACTAATGATTAAAATTGCTATAAGCGTTGAAGCAAAAAGTTGATATAAGTGTGGTGTAGAAGGCTCAGCACTAGCGTTCTTAACGTCGTCCCTCTTTTTCCCTGGTTTGGTGAAGTATTTATAGGATATCTTGTAGCCCTAGGGTTCCCGCGCCGTCTTCAACCACCTAGAGTCGAGCCCGCAATTATCGGGGTGGTTGGCTGGTAGTGGGGCCTGGCAGTTGCGAATCCTCCGCGTGGCAGCCGTTGGTCCACCCGTTGAGATGTTTAAGGGAGCGAGGTGAGTGCTTCTTTCATCGAGCTCCCTTCTTTGTTGAAATCAAACTAGATCGATCTGCGGGAGGAACTGGCCGGACTCCTTTCGGTCCTATGCGAGCTACTCCCGTCGTTCGAACTGCTCCTTGCTTGATCCTATTCAGCTCGAACTGGATGCTTTTCCTGTTGTTGGGTCATTAACGGGCTTGGCCCGCGGTTAGGATCCTGCCCATTACTTTGATCGGGTCGGATTAGGTCCGGACCTCTAACAATGGACAATGCTTTTAATAGAGCCTGGGCGCTTATCAAGTGGGAGGAGGACGAGCCTTACCGGCAAGCACGCCGCAACAGTAGTAGGCCTAACTCACGTGATGAGAATCGACGTGAGCAAAGGGACAGGCGTCCTCCCAGGTCGCATCCCTATAGTAAGCCACCGCAGGTTAACAACCTCGGTCCGTATATCCCGGAGTACACACTATCAATCGAGCCAACGGATCTTGTTCAGAATGTGCTCCGAAGAATGCTGGAGAAAGTGAGATGGCCTCAGAAGATGAAGGCCGACCCATCCTCACGGGATGTGCAGAAATTCTGCGAATTTCACAATGATCACGGCCACACCACCGCGGATTGCCGGGACCTACGCCTCGAGGTGGTCGAGTTATTGAAGAAAGGATTCCTGTCTGAATACCTATCGGACCGAGGAAAAAAAACATGGACCCGGGAGAAGCGGGTCGATGAGTCAGGGCCCGCAAAGGCGGATGCACCCAAATCTCCCATCCCGGTTCGAACTATCAATTGCATCACCGGGGGATCAGAGATCAGCGGGATTACGAGGTCCGCCGCCAAGAAAGCCAGGTGCTTGACCCGAGAGGAAGCCGTGGCCCCGCGCAAGAACCCAGACCATCATCTGATCGAATTTACCAGCGAGGAAGCACCAGGCCTGAGCCACCCTCATGATGACGCTCTGGTAATCTCTTTGTTGATCTCAAACTGCCTCGTGAAGAGGATCCTGGTTGACAATGGGAGTTCCGTGAACATCCTTATGCATGCACTAAAATAGATGAAGATCCCCGAAGAAAATATAGTTCGCTCGCAGACCCCGATAATCGGGTTCAATGGTGGCGTGCAGATGACAATTGGAACCGTGGTACTGCCAATATTTTCATGGTCATCGACGCCCCCAGCGCCTACAAATAGGGGTGGCAATTCGTGCGGATCGGATCCTTATCGTGTCAATCCGTTATCTATTCGATCCGTTAAGGTCAAATCCGTATCCGAACCGTTAAGAAAAATCAAAATCCGTATCCGTATCCGATCCGTTAAGCTCAAATCCATATCCGCACGAATCCGATCTGTATCCGTTAAGGATCCAATAAGTATCCAATCCGAATGATCCGTTATGTATCCGATCCGATAAAGATCCGATAAGAATCCAAATCGGATTAATTCAATAAGAATCCGTTTCAATAAACACAATTATAATCCAATAAAAATTTGATAAGATAATACAAAATATTCATATTTGATTGTTCAAATAATGTGTTTGATAAATAAATAAAACTGCAACTTCATTTGAAACTAAAATCCTCAATCAAATATCCGAAGATACATAGATAAATCTTAAATTCTAATTCAAGTGGTCAAACATGCTCATTTCTAAATATTTATCAATCTTTCATCTTAGTCGTCAATATTCCACTTACAATTTCGAGGGATAAATAAATTAATTAACACTTTAAGATTTATAACAAATAAAATAAATTATAATAAATACTTTTAATCTATCATGGTAAAATTGAAAGAGTTGAGACAATGAATGAGAATCTACAATAAGATCTTGCCTTTTAGTTAATCCGTTGATACAACTTAATTGAAAACTTGAAGTTGAGAAAAAAAAAAGAAAGTTATTAAATTTTGTTAGTAGAAGAAAATAAATATTAAAAAATATAATTAATAGATAAATAAATACATTTATTGTGGTGAATTAATAAAATGGGACGCAAACAATGAATAACCAAGATATTTGAGTTTTTGAAAGAACTTTAAATTTATATTAATATATCAAAATCAATCAATTAATTATTATATTTAAAAAATAAATATTTTTTATTAAATTATTAACAGATATCCGTATCCGATCCGAATCCGATCCGTTTAATAAATTATCCAATTCGATCCGTATCCAATTCGAATCCGATCCAAAATTTTTGTGTCCTTATCGTGTCGATCCGATAAGGATCCATATCCGATAAACCTCAATCCGTATCCATTATTATCGTGCGGATTCATGTCGGATTATCGGATCGGATTAAAAATTGCCACCCCTACCTACAACGCCTTGCTAGGGCGACCATGGATGCATCAGCTGAAGGTCGTGCATTCGACGTTCCATCAGGTGGTGAAATTCCCGACCGCAGGAGGAGTTTGTACAATTCGAGGTGAGCAGAATGCCGCCAAAGAATGCTATTATGCAAGTTTCAAAGTCGTTTGTGCCCAACAACACTTCGCTAAGAGCGAGCCGCTACCCCCGGCAGGGGAGTCAGAAGAAATAGAAGAAGTCGAACTTGACCTGTCTGATCCAGAGAAGAAGACGAGCATCGATGCTAAATTGGACCCAGAAGTCGGAGCACAGTTGGTCGAGTTCCTGAGCGCTGAACGGGCTGTGTTCGCAAGGTCCCATAAGGATATGATAGGAATTGATCCGGAGGTGATGACACATCGACTGCAGGTCGACCCTAATCATGGGCCAGTGCAGCAGAGGAGAAGAAAATTTCAGCTGGAAAGAATGATGCGGTTAACGAAGAAATACAGAAGTTACTGGATATTAGATCTGTGAGGGAAGTGAAGTACCCGACGTGGCTCGCCAATGCCGTGGTAGTAAAGAAGAAGAATGGGAAGAACAGGGTTTGTGTGGACTACACAGACCTCAACCAAACTTGTCCAAAGGATCCATACCCTCTCCCGCACATTGATTGCATCGTCGATGCAACCGCAGGGCACGAGATACTGAGCTTCATGGAAGCGTTTTCGGGGTACAACCAGATCTTGATGCACCCCGAAGACCAAGAAAAGACTGCCTTCATGACAAGCAAGGGAATCTATTGCTACAAGGTCATGTCGTTCGGACTCAAGAATGCAGGATCGACATATCAGAGGCTCGTGAATAAGATGCTTGAGCCGCTCATAGGGAAAACGATGGAGGTGTACATAGACGATATGTTGGTAAAATCAAAGGACGCGAGGGATCATGTACACCACCTGCGGCAGGCCTTCGAGGTTCTCAACAAATACAGGATGAAGTTGAACCCCGCAAAGTGTACCTTTGGGGTGGCTTCAGGAAAATTCCTGGGGCACGTGGTAACCAAACGAGGGATCGAGGCTGATCCCTCACAGATAAGGGCAGTAAAGGGGATCGCACACCCACGTAGTCTAAAAGAAGTCCAAAAACTCACGGGCAGATTGGCGGTCCTCAGCCACTTCATCTCCAGATACTCCGACCGAACGCACGAATTCTTCCAAGTGCTTTGGAAAGGGAAGAAGTTTGAATGGACAGAGGAGTGCGCGAGGGCGCTTGAGCGATTAAAAGATTACTTGGCCAGTCCGCCTCTCCTATCCAAACCTGACAAGGCGGAAACCCTACTACTCTACCTGTCTGTGTCCGAGCATGCACTCGGCGCAGTCCTAGTCAAGGAAATAGCCGGAAAACAACACCCCGTACACTGTGCAAGCAAACCACTACTTGACACCGAGATGAGGTATACAACATCGGAAAAGCTAGCACTTGCCTTGGTCACAACGTCAAGGAAACTGCGGTCTTACTTCGAGTCACACCCCGTCAAGGTGGTGACTTCCTACCCACTGCGAACCGTGTTTTCAAAGTCGAGCCTATCAGGCAGATTACTGAAATGGACAGTGAAGATTGGAGGTTATGGCCTCGAGTTCGAGCCGCGCACCACGATCAAATCACAAGTGCTGGCGGACTTCATAGTTGAATTTACAACCGAACTCCAGGTCAATGCGGAGAAGTCGGAGAAGCAGCAAAGGAACCATGGGTTCTCCAAGTAGACAGATCAAGTAATATGCACGGCAACGGGGCTGGCATTAGATTGCGGAGCCCTTGGGGGGAAGTGTTTGAGAGAGCCATCCGATTAAACTTCGAGGCGACGAATAACGAGGCGGAATACAAAGCACTAGTTCGAGGAATGCAGCTCGCAAGAGAGCTAGGGGCTCGCCGCCTACAAGTGCATGGAGATTCACATCTAGTAGTGATGCAGATGGAGGATCATTTCCAGGTTAAAGAGCCTCAACTGCAAAAATATTGTGACCTGGCGTGAGAAATAAGAAAAGAGTTCGATGAATGCAAAATAAAGCACATCGCACGAGAGGAGAATGCGGAGGCCGATGCACTAGCAAACCTGGCCTCCACCAAGCCAACCAGGCAAAGCAAGCCCATCGTTGAACCAGTCGCACCCAGGACCGCAGAAGTCATGAACCCAACAATTGGCGACTCATGGATCGAGCCAATTCGGAGGTATCTCGCAGATGGCATCCCACCCAAGGATCGCACCGAGGCCGTACGCCTCACCAGAGCAGCGGCCAATTATACTCTTTACAACGAAAACTTGTATCGGCGATCAGTTGAAGGACCGCTGCTCAAGTGCCTCGACCCTACCGCGGGACAAGCCATCCTCATGGAAATACACGAAGGAGATTGTGGGAACCACCAGAGGGCTCGACCATTGGCGCATAAAGTAATATCCACAGGATTCTACTGGCCCACACTACGGAAGGACGCCAAGAACTATGTGCGTAACTGCGAGGCATGCCAAAGGTTCGAGGTAACCAATCAAAGCCATGCAGAACCACTCCACGCAACGATCGCGGTCTGGCCCTTCATGGCTTGGGGGATGGACATAGTGGGAAAGCTTACAAAAGGAGTCGGACAGAAAGAGTATATCCTCGTAGCCACCGACTACTTCACAAAATGGGTCGAGGCCGAGGCGTTCGCCAATGTAAGGGAACAGGAGGTGATCAAGTTCTTGTGGACACACATTCTATGCAGATTCGGGATACCGAAGGAGATCAGAACGGACAATGGAACCCAGTTCACATGGAAAAAGTACTAGAGTTCTGCGATCAGTACAACATCAAGCTGGTCTTCTCCACACCAAGGTACCCTGAGGCGAACGGGCAGGCCGAGTCAACAAACAAGATGATCATGGCCACGATGAAGAAAGGCTCGAAACCCATAAATCAAAGTGGGTAGAAGAGCTTCCTGGAGTCATATGGGCATATCGAACTAATCCCAGAACTTCAATGGGGAGTTTGCCGTTCGCCCTAGCTTATGGCGAAGAGGCTGTCATCCCAGTAGAGGTTCGAGCTGGCAGCCTGCGCGTGGAAGTCTGCCAAGAGATGGAGAACAATGAGAAACTAATGAAAAACCTGGAGATGATGGATGAGCAAAGAGACCAAGCACTGCTAAATATGGCCCAGAGGAGGAAGCAGGTCAAGAGATTCTTCAATAAGAAAGTTCGCACGCGCACCTTCAAGGAAGGAGATTGGGTGCTCAGAAGGGTCTTTCAAAACACAAAGGACAAAAGCCAAGGGAAGCTCGCACCGACGTGGGAGGGGCCCTACAAGGTTACCAGAGTCGTAGGCCGAGGCGCCTACCACCTAGAAGATCATGATCGAAGGGAGATCGGAAATAGCTGGAACATCAAGCATCTAATGAAATACTACTTCTAAAGAAATGAGATCGACGAACTCGATCTCTCAGATACACTCTTCCAAAACCCTTTTCTTATAATTTCAATTTGCATTAACCTCTCGAATACCTACTAACTTGAGCGTCGGAGGGGCGATGCTTCAGCATCGCCCAACCCCTCACAACTGTATTGCAGGAACCCGTGGCCCACTATAGAGGTCCTAATTCGTCCTATTTCTTTTATTCCCGATTAAAATTTCTTCTTTCAATTACTGACTTAAGCATCGGAGGGGCGACGCCGTCATCACCATTGTTTTGCAGGACAACTACTTAGATCGAATCACACAAATGTACAAGAAATGAAACGAACTGTATTAAAAGCTGAATTGAGAAAGGGTTGAGAAGATAAATTGTTTACGTAAAAATAAAAGATTTGATTTTTAATGCAAATTTTGAAAAGCGGCTAGGCGGCAGCATGGGCATCCGGAGTCGGACCAGAGCCACTAGTCAGAGTTGGGCCTGAGGTGACCTCGCCCTCTTCTTCTCCTGGAGGGCAGCGGCGACCCGCTCTACTGGGATATGGGGAAGGCGTCGGCGAGTCATCTCTTCTGGCAGTTCGGTGAGCACTCCTTGAATGTCGAGAATGGTGGTCGATGTAAAGTACCGACCGTTCTGCACCACGGGCCACTCCCTGTCTCCGACGGTGACATCGTAGGCCCTGTCCACGCGAGCCTGCTCCTCAGGCATAAGCTCCAGGCGAGGATGATCTGCAGGGGCAAACAGAAACTTAGTAAGATCAAAGAAGAGGTACTCAAGTGCGCAAGGGGTTAGCGACCTACGGATTGGAATCCCGCCGTGTCTAAGGAACTCGGGCCTCTCCTCATTCAGCCTAAGGTAGAAAAAGGAGGTCCACCACCCCAGGCGAGTTCGAAGGGGGCTTCTTGATTAGGGTCGATGTCCCCGTGGACCACCGGGTGAAATAATTGTAGTACTTATCTGCGCACTGGTTGAAGCGTACATGTAATGCCATTCCCGAACTGTCGGGAGCCCTAGTCCCAAGTCCATCCAGACTAGCAGAACCCCGACCAAGTGGCACCAACAGTTCGGGGCGAGCTGGAACGGAGAAAGGTTGTAGAAGGCCAGCACCTCTGAGAAGAAAGGATGAACGGGTAGACCAACCCCGTTCTCCATTACGGCGGTGTAAAAGGCCACACAGTCGGGGGGTGGATCAAAGCAGCGGTTCGATTCCCTAGGGATGCGGTACCGCACGTCCTTCACTGGGACAGTGTCCGCCAGAGCCAGTAGAGCTTCCCGAGTGATCGTTGACACCGCACCCAGTACCCTATGAGTGTGCCAGCCATCCGGGAGAACATAATCTCCGGCCAGATCTGGTTCTGCGACCGCTTCTTCCAGCTCCACTACCTCAACCCCAACAGTCCGACCAGACCCACCGGCCTCGCCACCAGACAACACCCGTTCCACTCCTCGGAATGCCTCGGATAATGCCCTATTATCCGCAGAGTCCGAATCTGGACTGGAGACTACGCGGCTTGTACTCGGGCCATCCCTCTCGGGCCCCTGGAACAACAAACTCCAATCAGGACCCACGAAGTCCAGAGCGTAAGGGGCCCTGGGCGGTGACAGAGGGAAGGGTGGCATCAAGTTCACACCTCCGCCCACGGAGCCCTCACGGTTTTGGGAATTGGTAGAAGAAGAGCTCATCATAAAAAGGAAAGAGGACAAATCTTGGAATAAAATTAACCTAGAAAAAAGAAGAAAAAGATGGGAGAAGAGAGCCCCGATCAGCCCTACTCCCCACCAAAAACTAGTAAACCCTAGACAAGTTGAACCCCACAAAGATTTGATGGTACCACACAAACGAAATATGAGTAGAGCGAAATACGTTACCTTCGAGTTGACGGAAGAATGAAGACCCACGAGCAAGTTGCAGACGTTGTGGTTTGATCGGAGAATAGGAGTTGATCGCCGGAAATCGCTCGAGGAAGAAGAAAGAGAGTCAATTGCGTTGGGAAAAGTGAGAGAGCGCGCGTCCCAAGCGACAGTTATACCTCAACGCCTTCTCAACTTCCCAAAACTGCCCCCGGATTTCATGGAAATTACGTAACTGCCATTGGGTTTTGCTGCCCAAAATTCAAACACCAATACACAAAAGCAGTTCGACAAAAGCAGTACGGTAAAAATCAACAAGGCACGGGGAACCGGAACCCTAAACAAACTACTAGGGGCTACGCGCCCAAATACGAACCAAGCATCACTCGATAAGACCCCTGATCGCGAACCCAATGAGTTCATTGGGGCTCACCAGATGGCCAAAAACAAAAACAATGCAGAACCCGAACTGCCCTAACCAATACCGCGGATTCGGGCCCATGGCGACGGCACCAGCAGCAGCTTCCCGGGGTTGCGCTGGTGAGGTCCCCACAGAGGAACTGGTCCTCAAAGCCGAGAGGTGTTCATAAAACACCCGAATAAAGCCGGACCACCCATGAGGTAGTCCGAAGGGCCAAAATCTGGGAAATATTTCGCAATAACACAAGCTCGGCCACTATTTTGACTTGACAGGTCATAGCAGACATGACCAGCCAAGCCAAAGGGGCTATTGTTGGTGGTCCGAACCGGATCCGTCCCAACAGGTATATCAGACCAAGGCCCAGTAAAGGGTCGACAACACTGTCAGCCCAATAAAGTCATAGAGGCCCAGTCCGATCAGGACCTACCACGTCAAGAGTAGTTCGAACAATATCAAAAGTAGTTCGATTAGCGTCAAGAGCAATCCGATCAAGGTCCTGAGCGACTCGATCAGCAGAGAGGGGGCTCGATGTGAGAATCGCAAACTACTTCGGCAGTCGCCCAATGGTCGAAAATAAGCAACGGGCGCACAACGTTTGCCTCGCGAGAATTTCGGAACGGCCTAACCACCACGTAGATAAATCACCCCGAGATTTACGGGAACAACCCCAAACGGCTAAGAGAAGGACATGGAAACCCTAGAGCACAACCGCTTCCTATAAATACTTCCTCAAAGCATGGAGAAAGTACACACGAAAAGAGAGAGAAACAACCTATCTTTACACTTATTATTTCCAACAAAAAATCGATAGCTAGTACTTTTATTGTTCTTTAGATTAGCCGACCCGGTTATATTCTCATTCAAGTCATTTATTTGTATTTTCTTTCAAAGTTTGTTATGCCATTCTCTGCTTGGCGCATTTGCGGTTCTCGGGGCTCAGTTTCTGAACAATCTTACCCTCAACAGCTACTGTGGAGGCTCTATATGTGGTTTGAGTGTTTGGTTTTCAACGAACAACATAAAGGCGTATTTCTTATTCATAAACTCGCTTTTATTTTTTGTTTAAAGTAAAGAGAGAATAATTGCCACTATCTGTTTGCCCGGATTTGTTATATCCGTTGGAGTTGGTTTTCAGTTTACATCTTCTTCGCGAGCTCATTTTTGTTGCATAGCAGTTTTTGTTTTCTGTGATGTGAAATTTTTTGTGATACTCTGTTATGTAATTGCTCATATCACTCTAATAAAATTTTCTAGCAACTCTCCGTGAATGTAACCCGTTAGTGGGTGAAACTGCATATATCGTCTGTGTTGTTTCGATATGAGTTTCTTTGGTGTTTTTTATTGCATCCAAATCAGAATCCAACATATGGCGCCGTCTGTGGGAAGCCAAAAGGATGCAAGTTTGATCCGCTGTCGTGCGGTGAGTTTCCCCTCCTTTTTGAGTCTGTGTTATTTGTGAAATTCATGATATATTCCTCTAGAGTGTTAGTAAGGAATATGATCAAATTTTGTGTGTCCGTTTAAGGGGGGTTTCTGCAATTGTGTATCTTAAAGTAACTCAGTGTGGTGAGTATTTGGGATTTCTGGGGTGATAAAGTCTGACCAGACGCTTGAATAGAACTTTGGTATTCTGAGGCAAAGATAACTTCAGGTAGATTTGATATAAGCAAGTTCAATGGCAAGAATTATTTTGGCTTATGAAAGGTAAAAATGCTTGCCATTATCACTCATTTGGGTTTAAATGAGGTTGTATTAGATGCAAATGAGGCATTTAAAGATGAACAACCCGATCAAAAGAAGAAGATGCTGAATAAGGTAAGAAGTATCATCTTCAGATCTTCTTGAGTTTGGATGATAAGTTGTTGAGAGAGGTTCTAAAAATGATACACCTGATAAAGCGCGGAAGAAATTAGAGGATCTTTACATGATAAAATTGTTGGCAAATCGGTTGTACATGAAGCAGAGGTTATATACTTTTACATTTACGGAGGATAAGAGAGTGTTGGATTAGCTTGATGAGTTTAATAAGGTCATTGTTGACGTGGAGAACATATAGGTAAAGATAGAAGATGAGGATAAGGTCATTCATCTAGATCTTATTCAAACCTAAAGGATGCCATGATTTATGGCTGTGTAGACAAGATCACACTCCAAGAAGTATAGTCAACCATCAATGAGTAAAGAAATTGAGAAAATGACTACTCATCAAGGCAGTGATGTATCTGGGGTAGGCATTTTGGTAAAGAAGGGATATCCAAACAAGTTCAAGAAGTCCTCAGTTAATAACAAACTGAACTCTGGTTAGAAGGGAGGTGCATTTCAGAAAAGAGATTCTCAATAATATGGCTTCTATAAGGGAAACAAGCCTCATACAAGCTCTTTTGAATCAAGGAATGTTCAAGTTCAGGGAGAACATAAGTGTTGCCATTACTGCAAGAAGACCGGTCACTTTATAAGGGACTATCCAATCTTTAAGCAGAAGAAAGCATACAACCAGTCATCAAATAGTGTAAAGTTTGTCCAGGAGAGTGTTGATGAGGTGCTCAATATGACAGGTGTTCTAGGAATGAATGGTTGGATCCTGGACTCCGGTTGCTGATTCCACAGGAGCCCTCATCTAGAATGGTTTTTTGATATCAAGTTTCTAAATAGAGGCATTGTCATGCTTGGTAATAACCAAGTCTGCAAGATTGAAGGAGTAGGTTCTATAAGAATAAGGACCACAGAGGTGAGTCCAAACTCCTCGCAAATGTCACATACATTCCACAAGTACAAAGAAATTTGATCTCTCTAGGTACCCTGGAAGCTAGAGGTTACACTTTGTTGGAAATGATGGGACTATTTCCATATGCAAAGGGGATGAAGAAGTGCTTAAAGGTAGAAGGTTGAACAAAATCTACTACATTCAAGCAACTATTGTGGTTGGAACATTTGATTCCACATTTAAAGTTTCATGTGGAATGCAACACAACAAAATAGGTCACATTAGCTTCAAAGGGCTGTTGAAATTGAAAAAGCACGACATTATTCAGTTTGATAAATATAGGACTTAAGCAAGTGTGAGACTTGCATTCTTGCAAAAAGCAAGAAGTTTCCTTACAAATTAAGTAATAGAAGGAGTGAGAAGTAGGGGTGAGCAACGGTCGGTTTGGTCTGAAAACTGAACCGAATCGCCCAAACCGCAAATCCTAAAAAACTAAACCTAACCGCACCGCTAGAAATTTGTAAATCGCACCAAAATCGCACCGCGCCGAATGGGCAGTTTCAGTTCAATTTTACGGTTTAAACCGAACCAAACCAGATCAAACCGATCCGCGCCGATGAGGTAGATGGGAGACACCTGCTATTTGCGCGACAGTGCGTGCGTGCGAGGGAGACGTCGTCGAGGGAGTGGGAGACGTGCGATTGTGTGAAGACGAACGAACAGAGTGTAGGGATTTATTGGCGAACTGAATTTCCAAATCCAAATAAACCAGACCGTTTCATGGATGTTGAGAACACTAAACATACGATATACCTAGCATGCTCCTATGAATTTAATGCAGTGGATCTAATGAGTTTACCTTAACTCCATAGTCTCAGATCCGATCTTTCGCGTTTGAATTCCAATCCCTTGATTCAACCACGCGATTTAATTAAATATGTGGAATGAGAAATTAACAATAGAACTAATTTCAAGATTTAATTAAAATAAAAGAGAAAGGAAAAGAAATATGTTATCCAGATTAGACCTTCAAATCTATATCTCAATGCTGTTCAATCCTGCTACTGGTGAGGATTCCACATGACTGTGAATGTGTAAGCCAGAGTCGAAACTTCGACTCCCAAACACACTGGAGGCGCCCTCTTCTTCTCTCTCTCTAGGGTTTTGACTGATTTCAAAGTTCTAGGGTTTGAGAGAGAGAACTGTCTATTTATAGACCTTAGGTTGCAAACCCTAATGGGCTACTGAGCTCCATTCAACATATTTAATTTGGGCCAGACCTGAGACCTAATGCAAATAGTAATAAAGTGAGCCTATGAATTAATTAATTCCTATGTCCACAACCCAAGATACAATTAATTAATTAATATTAATTCTTTTTCACCACAGAATTAATACTGACCTACCCCTTTATTACCACGTTATGAGAACAGACTGTATTTACTTGAGAATCCCCATACTTAAGGTTACTGGACATTCATTAATTAATCGGAGTTTCTGAGTGAGTGAATAAATATGTGAGTGATACGCGAGTGTATGCATGGTGCATGGGCGGATGTATGTAGTAGAATGGTGGTACAAAGTGTACCCCAACATCTTGTTTTATTGTTATTAAATTATATATTTTAATTATTATTTATTTTTAAATAACGTACCCCAATTTAATTTTATTTATATATTATAATCCCAATTTTAAGTTTCTGGATTCATCACTGGTAAAGTGGTGAGATCCTTTCTTTTATCTAATATTTTCTTGTAGATATGTCAAAAAGAAATTAAACTGAGTTATTCGGAGGAAAGAGAAACAACGAAGAGAAAGAAGATGAGGATTTTAGTGGGCAAGCCAGATTCATAATAGAGATTTTGAAATCATAGACAAAACAAAATTGCCTCAACTTCATATATAACTGATAGAGAAGATTTAAAAAAAAAAAAAAAAAAAAAAAACCAAACTGAAGTGAAGCTAAAAAACCGATTAAAATAAGTAATTGAACTTGAGCCCACTTGATACAAATTTTCAATACTTATATTCAACCATCAGCTATACATATTAAAATGTGTTCATACATATATTCTACCCAAGTCTTTACATGTGATGTTTGGTTGTTATATATTTATATAGATTATTCCTTAGAAAAATAATAAAAATATTTTTTGATATTAATAGCAGTTTTTTAAAATAATATTGCTTTTTAATAATTTAAAATTAATTTTAAGTTTACCTTTGCTGTTTGTCATTATTGAATTTGCGTTTTTAAAGGCAATTTGTGAATTCATATCTTTAGATATTTTTTTATTTTACATATTTTTTAACCCGAAAATTGAAAAGATAAAATTAGGATTTAAAAAAAAATCCAACCCGAATGAACTGAATCTATTAGTCTACCAAATATGATTTACCCGAAATTTGATAGATGGACCTAATTGACATACCTTCAAACAAATTATAAATGTATGAAATGTTTCCGTGCATCGCACGGGTACAGTACTAGTTATTATTTTTAAATCTTAATCGCCAATATCATCTATCTAATAGTTTAAATTCATTTATATTAAGTATAAAATTTATTTTAACACCTAATCTCGTTTATTTATGAACTAGAATTATACTCGTTGCACAAAAATATTTTAATATTTATATAAGATAATATATTTATTTTTAAATTTATATTTCATCCAGATAAACCTAACTATATATATTAAAAATATATTAATATTTAAGAATTGTATAAAAAAATACTAAATACGAATGCTTATAAAATATAAATATTATTTATTATATGAATAAGTAAAAATATTTTTCAATTGAAAAATAATATATACTAAATTCTATTTAATAATATAAATGCATATACTAAATTCATCATATATTTTACACATACTATTAATGAAAGTGCATAAATCCTAAATTTGGTAATATTTAGAATTTGAATTTGCGTAAAAAAAATCATAATTATAGATTTGGAACATGGGTGGACGAACATAATAAATAACAATCTTGTTAATTGCAAATATAATTATCTTACAAAAATGAATAAATAATCTCAAAACATTAATAGATTTATTTAATATATTTTACTTAGTATTGCACCTTTTTAAAATTTTTTGGAGGAAAATCTATTGAACTCCTTTAGTATATTATATATAGATATAGATATATAGATATAGATGTGAGAGTAGAGTTGCGTTCAAGTTCGAATTAAATGTCCTGAATAAATTATGAACTTTTCATTGCTGTGTGTATAATTAATCATTGTAGTGTATATGATAGTTCATTATAGTACTCTCTCCGTCCCAGCAGAATAGGTATTCTTACTAAATCGGACGTCCCAACTAAATTGGCCTCTTTTAAAAAATAACAACTTTTTCACAATTAACAACAAAATATTAATTCCACTTACATTCATAGTCTTAATTTCTGTGCCAAAAAAAAGAGGGCCTATTTAATTGGGACGGAAGGAATACTTAATTATGATATTTTATTGTTGTGTATGTAATTGATCATTATAGTGTATATGATACGAGATATCATACACACTATAATGCAAAATTCATAGTTCATTTATAAAAAATAAGTTCAGTTTATAGTGAATCGGTGAGAGTATATTATTTAGTGACTCTTTAAAAATTATATGATAATATAATTTTGGTACACGTACATTTAGGGATGTCAATCGGGCTAACCCGTCGGGTTTCGGGCCAGCCCTATCGAGTTGCGGGTTAATCGGTTCGGGTTGAATCGGGCTGGAATTTTTTCGGGCTAAAAAATCTTGACCCTAACCCTAACCCATCATTTTTGGGCTAGCCCGTCGGGCCAATGAATTTATTTATGATTTTTTATTTTTAATATCTTTTCACTCTTTTAATATTTTAAATAATAAAAAATAAACAAAATAATACTTCTCTCTTATAAAAAATGCATGACACATACAGATTTTTAGATAATGATAAATTAAACTATTCAAAAGACATTATTTTTTATTTTAACAATATTTTTAAATTCAAAAATAAATAAACTTAACTATGTATTGAATATTATTTGAACTAAATATAATTATATAACTTAAAACTTAAATAATCTTCAATATTAGAAGTAGATTTTAGTACTATAATTATAATAAATATATTAATAAAAAAATAATCGGGTTAATCGGGCCAACCTGTCGGGTTTCGGGCTCAACCCTATCGGGCCTCGGGTTATTCGGTCCCGGGCTATTCGGGCTAACTTTTTTTCGGGCCAAAATTTTTCGAACCTAACCCGCATTTTGGCTCGGGTTAATCGGGCCAACCCGCAGGTTTGGGGCTAAATTGACATCCCTACGTACATCATATAAATTATTATTATTTGAAAATTTTAACATAGAAAAGAGAAATCCACATACATGGGCTTGATACAAAGCCCATAGGCTCGATCCAGTTTAATTTGCACTCACCAATGTCAAATTGAAACTCTAGGTTGTTGATACTTATCTTGATTTAGACTCAAAGCCCGTCTCCCTCTCTCAATTGCTTTTATCTACGCCGCTTCTCGTAGCTGCGCTAGCTTTCTTCTTCACAATTCGCAAGGTGATTTTAATTTTTTGTTTTCATTTAATTTTTTGATGAATTCCAAATGTTGTGGGTTTGATTATAGCGTTAAAATTATTGATTCAAGGTTCGTTCAGCTGATTCAGATTTCGTGTGCGGCGAATATGAGGCCGATTTTCTGCGGGAATTTTGAGTACGATACTCGGCAATCCGACTTGGAGCGGCTATTCTCCAAGTACGGAAGAGTTGAGCGTGTCGACATGAAATCTGGTATAGTTTTAGGGCGATTCATTTTGTGAACAGCCGTTTTCGTTATTTTAATTTTTTGGGATTTCGTTGTTGACGGTTGTAATCAGTTTTTCACCAAGTGTCTCGGTCTCTAGTAGAGAAGCTGGTGAAGATTTAGTTTTGTTGGATTTAATGTTCATCGCGTAAGCTTATGTTAATGTATTGTGTATTGAGTCTAATCTAGATGTTTGCATTGTGAAGTCTTTAGGTTACAGAGTCATAACGTGTACGTTGGTTGGTTTAGCTTTGACTTATTTGATTTAGGCATTGAATTTATGACCAATTTGCTACATTAATTTAGAAGGGAAACAGGTTTCTTTAGCTCGATTGATCTTAGCCGCATGCACTTACAATTCATGTAGGGCATGCATGTCCAGTATGTGAATGTTGCAGGGTGTATCCCATAAAGGGAAATTAAGAGAAAAAAGTCGGGAAGTATGGTTATTTATGCGAGAAGGTCTCCATATTTAAGTGTTTGTTTTTACCGCAGGAACATCTACAAAGGAAACTGAGCTTCTATATTGGCTTGCCATCTTCCCTGCAATATAAACTTATAATGCAAAGGCTGCCTACTTTCCTACATGCTACCCTAGTTGCAGATGGGAACAGTTCCACATCTCTTTCTCCCAATCTTCCCATTCATTTACTCAATGCATAGGATTGCTACTATCCCACCCAAAATGGTTATGGTGGGGCTGAATTCAGTATGCCATGCTTGCCACAATAATGATAAGGGATCTAGGTGTCAGTTCATCATGCCATGCCTACCATCTCTAACCTTAAGGCGATCAATGAGTTCTGTCATGCCATGTCTTCCATTTACTGATCTCATGCTGTGAAATTGCTGAAGCATGCTTAGCAATGACTACTCAACTATCTCCATGATCTTAATTTGCCTCCACTACTCATCTTTCTTTAGTTCAACTTGCAAGACATCTACATCCTTGCTTTCCTCAGAACCTTCACATGTTTGCAGGTGTTGTACTTTATTTAAATCTTCACAGGAGAAATAATTCCCTGTTTAGTGATGCAACTATCTGTAGCAAGGTTGTAGTTCCGAATGATTGTGTTATCGCAGCTTCTCATATTAGTTATTTTTACATTCAGGGTTTGCTTTTGTTTATTTTGAGGATGAGCGCGATGGGGAAGATGCCATCCGTGGTCTTGATAGCATACCATTTGGGCATGACAGGCGTAGGTTGTCAGTTGAATGGGCCAAGGTATGTTTACATCGATCTCTTATGTTATGGCTTTGCTTTAATACTATATAAAGCATGGTCTTGAATCTTGATTTCTACTTAATTTGCTCACATTGCTTCTTGATAGGGTGAACGTGGTAGGCATCGTGATGGTAGAGCTGCAAATCAGAGGCCTACTAAAACTCTTTTTGTGATAAACTTTGATCCTGTGCGTACTAGGGTCCATGACATAGAAAGGCACTTTGAGCCTTATGGGAAGGTTCTCAATGTCCGAATTCGCCGGAACTTTGCTTTTGTGCAATTCGAAACTCAGGAGGATGCAACTAAAGCTTTGGAGTGCACCCACATGAGGTCAGGGAGCCTTGATGCACGTCTACTCCCATATGCGCTAGACAGTTATTATTGTTCTGTTTTGGGCTGATGAAGGCTTGTTTTGACTTCTGCAGTAAGGTACTGGACAGGGTTGTCTCTGTTGAGTATGCATTGAGAGATGATGATGAGAGGGGTGGAGGACTTGACAGCCCCAGAAGAAACTATGGAAGGCGTGGAGATAGTCCTTATCGAAGATCTCCAAGTCCGGGGTTTCGGCGTAGCCGACCAAGTCCTGATTATGGGCGTGACAGAAGCCCTGTTTATGATAGGTACAGTGGTCCATCGTATGACAGAGCCAGGAGCCCTGATTATGGCAGATTCAGAAGGTAGATGCTATCTATATATGTACACAAGAGATAATTGCTCACATATTGATTTCTGTCTATGTAGATCATGTATTGCATAATTTGTTCACATTCTCCTTGTTTTTCCTTTTTAGTAGGTCGCCTGTCCGGAGATGAAAGAATGCAATGGCGAGTTCACTTAGAGGTCACCGGGACTTCGGTTTACGAGCCTGTGAATGAACACTCATCTGCGGTTTCTGCGTTAGTATAGAAGTAATTACTCTTGTATCTCAGAAATGAATTAATCCTTGGGTTTGTTTTTGCTTTATCAATATGGATCTTTTGTATTTGAACTTTGGTTACCTCTATGAAGTGTGTTTTTCCATTTCTACCATTCTTGACGTAACACATACTGCATGGATTGGAAGACAACGATAGCATATGCTTTATTCTAAATCATAGAATAGATGAAAGAATAAATCTAAAACAAATGATTGGTGTGGAAAATCAAGAGGAGGCCTTCTGCAGCTCCCCTTGGATGGCTTTGTCAAGCCAAGTTTCAGCCTCTTCCATCATCCCAGGGCTAAGTCTGACCATCAAGATGCAGAATTCAGTCTGGTTGAGGGCTCGGTCTCCGTCGAGATCGCCTTCTTCAACCATGGCCTCCGCATCTTCTCTGCTCATCCCTTCCAATCCTAAAAGAGCACAATTCTTCTGCAGGCTTGCCGGCGTGATCAGTCCCTTGCCCGGATCCGCCAGCAGCCGGAAACCACCGCACAGCTCTGCCACGAAGGTGTCTCCGTCGAGCTTATCCACCATCACAGGCAACAAGTCTTGATATTCTTTGTACTCACTCTCAGAGCTGTTGATGGAATTAGAAGCAGCAGCCATCAAGAAGAAAGTAGAAACAGATTCTCTTGAATTAATATTTTATTTCTTGTGTTGTGAATGGGAGAAAATTGTGATGACCTCCCCCTCTTTATATAGACAGTGTTGTTCAATTAGTAGGCAGTATGGGGAGGCTAGGCTAATTGCACAAGGCATCCATCTTTAGATGAAAAATGGACGGTTGGATTTATTTATGAAGTTTTAAAGTGGCTGCGCTGCGTCAAGGTCTTTTCTTTCACGCAGACTTAATGCTACATTCTGGGAGTGTTGGATTGATATGATTTGTTTTGGTGCAATTGGCATTTGGTTCCAAAATTAGTGTTTCTTCGAGGAAGGTGCTTCTCTTGTTTGAGTGGGGTTACTTGTTCTGGACTTTGTGTTTCTTCCAAGAACCTTCCTCACCTGGCTTCTCTCTCCCCCATCTCTCTAAATCTGTTAAATGTTTCACATTGATCCAAAATAATTTTATGAACTATGTATCTCTCATCTTATAAGACAGATCTTACAAAAAAGAGTAGATACTAGCAAAATTAGGGGTGTAAATGAACCAAAATGTTCGTGAGCTACTTGAATTTCGACTCGATAAGAGCTCGTTCGAGTTCGTTTAGTAAAACTCGTTTATTAAATGAACCAAACTTGAGCATCATAGTATTCGACTCGTGAGCTCGTGAGCAGGCTCGTTAGTTAAAATTAGTAAGAAATATAAAATACTCCCTCCGTCCCACTTCATTAGTCCCTCTTTCCTTTTTCGTCCGTCCCATTTAATTGTTCCTTTACCTAAAATGGAAAGTTAATCTCCACTCATTAATAAAATACCCATTTCCTCTATCTCTACTCGCATTGGTTATTGTGCTAAATCTCAAGGGGACTAATCAACCGGGACGGAGGGAGTAGTTATTTTTATGAAAATAATATTTCATGATTTAGGAGTAACAATAATGATAAATCTATCTAATAATAATGAAAAATGTAGAATTTGAGCATGAATATGATATTATTTTTGGAATAAATAACTTTTTCTTCAAAATAATAATGAAAATCTTAAATATATTCTAAATTTAGAAAATTCGTTTAAACTCGATAAAGTTCGTAAACATCAAAATATTCGATAAAAAAACTCAAAGCTCGACTCGAAACTAAACGAGTCAAACTTGAGCACGATGCTACTTGACTAGATTCGATTCGGTTTGATTACAAACCTAAGCAAAACCACTACACAAGTATTGTTGAATTTAATGGTGGAAAAATTGGTCATATAACAAAAACTTTCTACACCCTACTACGAAAATTAAACAAACCAGGTTGTTGTTTTCATAAACTAATTCTCAATTTCTCCAAATATTTGATAAAGAAACCTATTTTAGTTGTCTTTGCCCAGCAAAGCCTTAATAAAATATTCTCTAATATTTTTGTTATTCTTGAAAAAAATCTTATTCGGTGCCGGACTTAGCTAGAAAGATTATCATTCAAATTCTCAATTATTCTAAACCCATAAACCAAACAAGAAAAGAAAATTCTCGAGTTAGTAAAAAAACGTGGGTCTTATTTGAAGAAGATAAGGATTTCCTTAAACATGTAGATGAAAAAAATAATGTGACATGTATTTGGACTTCAAAGGGCTGCCAAAATTTCCTATGCCTTTATCATTCATTTATTGTGAGTCTTATCATTCATTATTTAAGCACATTATTGATCATTAATTCATCCTCATCATTTTAGTACCACGAGTTATATTTATGATTTTCCAGAAATGTAATAATTTATATCTGAAACACATTTAATAAATGTGACAATAGTAAAATTTGAAACTTTATGTATTTACCTAATTTATATTTATATAATATATGGAAAGAAAATAGTCTATTATAACTGCCAAAATTTTTTGTTTTAATTTTATATTATTTATTTGTTTTTTTTACTATATTACACAAAATTACATATAAAATATAGATATACAATTATAATATACAACATAATAAAAATAATTTTTTATTTTTTCATTAAAATATTTTATCTCACCAATTTAATAAATTGGAGATAATTGTCTTTTCTGTGAATCTAGTTAGGAATAAAACAACATTTGCATCCATACCTCAATATGAGTTTAAATACTACCCAAAAATAGAAATACACAAATTCATTTTCTAAAGAAATGCATTGGGAAATTAGGATTATAATATGTTAAAGCTGATCAAATTTGAATAAATGTACAAATTAGCTAAACTAATTTTGCTTGGTGCGAATCATAATCTAAGAAATAAGAATATGCCAATGTAACACCACTCTCGTATCGCTCAATAATGCAAATAATGCACATGGTTTACAAATGTTAGTGGAGCAAAAGCTCTCATATGCCAAAATACAAGGCAATTGATGAATTGAATAATTATTTAAACAATAAAATTAAAACTACTAATAAAAACTTGCTTTATTTTGTCGATGTATTTCTTAAGTATTTGCTAATGTAATCCAATTATATTTATTCAATGTCTAGAACGTAATATAATAAGCATATATTATTATGCCAAAAAATGAGCATAGCATATTTTTGGCCCAATTAAAAAGGGCAAAAATTTGTGTTAGATACGCCTAAACGGTTTAGGCGGGTTTTATCTATACCTAAATGGGTTCACTCATTTCAAATAGATTTTATTAATTCCCAATTAGGATATATTAGATGGGTTTGACTTGGGTTAATGGATAAAACCTGCCTAAATCGTTTAGGCGTGCCTAACATGAGACATTCCCATTAAAAAAACCCCCCAAAAGTGAGGAGAAGATCATCAAAGACGAGATTTGGAGCAGGGTTGATAAAGGAAGGTGGGTTGACCAAATGTTGACTAAGGTCGAAACGACATTTTTCGTTCGAAGATAATGATGGCCGAGCTCAATGAAAGTTGCAGATTCAGATTGTTTTTCCATATTTAAGGTTCCACGATGAGTTATATACAAAGCAAGATAACTTATTAGGATTATTAGAATAGATATGCATGAAGATATGCATGCAAAAGATATCTCCACATCTCATTAGGATATCTTATTAGTTATTATCTTCTATATCTTTTAATTATTTATTCATATCTTGTAATACTCTATATATACATGATCAATAATACATACATTATTGATGATGTGTTTTGTATACTGAAAGCATTTATTACAATGTGTATACAACGGTTTATTTCTCCTATCTGTTAACAATCGTACATGTATGAACAATGGTATCCTCTTGTCTCACCGATAGGGACGATCATACGGCGTGTTGTAGATCGCAGAAGACAGTATGATCACTTGACCTAGTGAAACATAAACATAATCACAGCCGAGACAGCGTATGAGGATACGTCTGTCCGGATGGCTGCGGCATTATCGGAATAAGTAGTCAGTCTTGGTTACTTGACATGCTGGTACGCAGAGGTGGCGTATTGATGGACCGCAGTAAGATATATTCGTCTATCTGACATCAGCGAATAAAAGATCTCGTTATATTGATTGAGTCCAAACCCTAACGAAGGTTCAGGGGTTTGCACGGGTTGACTGTTGCTTTGACTTGCCATGGTGAAGAGCCAACACAGCGCGCTTGTATATCCGCATCTTGGGTAACAGCAGTTCGTGTAGTACCGCCTGAGACTGAACTTAGGTAACCATATCCGAGTAATAGGATGGGGACATTCCCTGAGGAGCTCAATAACATTCATCGTGCCAAAGTCCTGCAGGCTGATTAAGTTCAGGCACGAGTGATAAGGTTTGAGTGGTACTACTCAGGAATTATAAGATATTAATTAATTGTAGTTAGAGCTTGTCAGATTAATTAATGGATGTCCGGTAACCTTAAATATGGGGATTCTCAATTAATGCAACCCGTTCTCACAACGTGGTAATAAAGGGGTAGGTCAGTATTAATTCTGTGGTGAAAAAGAATTAATATTAATTAATTAATTGTGTCCTGGGTTGTGGACATGGGAATTAATTAATTTATAGGCCCACTTTATTATTTGCATTAGGTCCCAGGTCTGGCCCAATAAGTGTGCTGAATTGAGCCCAGGAGCCCATTAGGGTTTTATAACCCTAGGTCTATAAATAGACCTCTCACTCTCTGAAACCCTAAGCCACTTCATAACACAATTTGAAAAACCCTAGATCTAGAGAGTGAGAGAGGGGGCGCCGACTTCAAGGGAGAAGGAGGAGAATTTTTGAATTCTGGTCCTGCTCAAGCCACAGATCTACGGAGTCCTCACCAGTAGTAGATCTGAACAGCACCGGGACACAGATCTGAAGACCTGATCTGGAGAAAAATGGATTTCTTCTTTCCCCTTTCTTTGTTTTTTGATTTTGTCTTGAAATTAGGGTTGTTAATTTTTGTTTCCGCAGACAAATTCGATTTGCGTGGTTGAATTGAAGTTTGGAATTCAAACGCAAAAGATCGGTACAGACCCTACGGAATTACGGTAATCTCTCAATCCACAATCTCGTATTAAATTCATAGGAGCATGCTAGGTTTTTGAGTAATTTAGTTGTGAGCAATATCCATAGATCCGATCCGGTTTTAGTGATTCGGTTCACGGTAAAACCCTACAATTGAGGCAAATATTATTGGTCTATCATGGTATCAGCCAAACCCTAGATCCTGACCTAATTCTCTCCTCTCTCTCTCTCTCTCTCGCCGTTTTTCTTCTCCCCTCACCTTCGATCATGGCCGACATTCCCAACCCCGCTGATCTGCTCCCTCTCTCTACTCTCGTCCATATGATTACTATCTAACTCACATCTTCCAACTAACTTCTTTGGCGTGGGCAACTTGTTCCGCTGCTTACTTGTCAGAATCTATTATGGTACGTCGATGGCATGACACCCTCTCCTTCGACGACGCTCACCACCGCTGATGGCGTCTCCTCGCCGAATCCGGCATTCCTCTCTTGGCATCTCCAGGAACAACGCCTACTCAGCCTCCTTCTCTCCACTCTCTCCGAAGAAGCAATGGCCGAAACCCTAGACTGTACTTCCTCTCGTTCAGTCTGGCGCGCACTTGAGTCCGCCTTCAGCTACAAGTCCAAGTCGCGCGAAATCTAACTCAAAGACGAGCTTCATCATTTGAAGAAGGGTTCTCACACGATGAAAGAATACGGTCGCCAGTTCAAAGCGATTTGTGATCAACTCGCTGCAATTGGATGCTCCGTTGATGACACCGACAAAGCGCATTGGTTTCTTCGTGGTCTCAGCCCATCCTTCATCACCTTTTCAGCCGCACAGATGGCGCTCCCTACTCTTCCTTCTTTTAGTGACTTGCTCGCCAAGGCAGAAAGCTTCACATTGTTCCAGGATTCTCTCGATGCTTCATCACCGAATTCTGTTGCTTTCTATGGGCAGCAGTCCACGTCTCCTTCCAGCCGTAGTATTCTCGGCCCAGGTCCAGCCAATGCAAATCAATCATCGTCAAATAACAGCAAACATGGAGGTAAGCGCAAAAATCAGCAGCGCCACCCCGTTGTCAGATTTGTCGGCTCGACGGTCACTATGCCACGTACTGTCCTCAGCGATATACACAGCAGCCGTCCTCCAATCTGGCCGAGACCTTCGCCGCCAACTGCTCTCTTTCCTCCTCCGATCATTCGAACTGGTATATAGATACTGGTGCATCGGCTCACATGACACCTACTTCTTCAACCCTAGACAATGTCGCTTCTTATTCCGGTAACAAGCAAGTTGTTGTAGGTAACAACAATCAACTCCCTATCTCTCATACCAGTACCCTAAATCTCTCCTCTAACATTCGTTTATCTGATGTCCTTGTCGTTCCTACTCTGACTAAAAATCTGTTATCCGTCAGCAAACTAACCAATGATTTACCTGTTCTGGTCACTTTCTCACAATCTTCCTTTGTCATTCAGAACTGAGACAACCATCAAATCCTTGCCAAAGGACGTCATAAGGATGGTCTATATGTTCTAGATGAGGACTGCACGACTCTCCTTGCCAAAACAAGCAAACGCCAGTTGCAAGCCTCCATGGACTTATGGCACGCACGTTTGGGTCACTTTCCTCCTGAGTCTTTACTTCATCTTAGCAAATTAGGGTTTATTCATCTTTCTAGTCGTTCCTTGTCCACCAATCTTTGTAATTCCTGTCAAGTTGCTAAAAGTTCTAGACTTCCGTTTCAAGTTAATGACAAACGCTCTTCTCATGTTCTTGATTTAATTCACTGTGATCTTTAGGGCCCTGCACCTGTTACTTCAAATTCAAATTTTCGTTACTATGTCATTTTCGTCGATGACTTTTCCCGTTTTACTTGGTCCTATCCTCTGGCTAGGAAATCCAATTTTTTTAAACATTTGCAAATCTTTACTGCTTTTGTAGAAAATCAGTTTTCCTGCTCAATCAAATCCTTTCAATCCGATGGTGGGACTGAATTCACAAATCATAGTGTACGTGATTTCTTCCTCGCCAAAGGTATTCATCATCGTCTCTCTTGTCCATACACTCTAAGTCAAAACGGTCGAGCTGAAAGGAAGCATCGTCACATCACTGAATCTGGTCTCACATCCATATTTCATGCGAATCTCCCTTTATCCTTTTGGGTCGATGCTTTCAGCACTGCAGTTTACACAATAAACCGGCTTCCCACCCCCACCTTGGACGGTATGTCACCTTTCCAGGCCTTATTTGGTTCGCCTCCATCCTACTCTACCTTCCATCCATTTGGATGTCGCATTTATCCTTGCCTACGGGATTACGCTTCAACCAAATTTTCTCCTCGTAGCTTACCTTGTGTGTTTCTAGGTTACTCTTCCTTTCACAAAGGGTTTAACTGCTATGATCCCACCACTGCGCGGATTTACATTACTCATCATGCGTGGTTCGACGAGCTCCTTTTTCCCTTCACCTCATCCTCCTCCGCTGCTGACGTCCGCAACCTAGATATCTCCTCCTTCGTCGAACCCCTTTCGGCGTCGCATCAAACCCTACCTATCTCGCCTAGCTCACCATCGACATCTTCACCGTCGCCTCCCTCGCCATGTACCTTATGTCCGGACCCGCAACCCCCTGCTCATCTAGCGCCGCAGCCTAACCCTAACCCTAACCCTCCTCCAGCCAGTGGCGGATCTAGGGGGTGTTCCTAAAATAAATTTTTTCTTTTATAAATTTATATATTTTTATTATTATTTATAATATTTTTACATAATATAACCCGAATTTATTATACTCGTACCCCCAATTTTAAATTTCTGGATACGCCACTGTCTCCAGCCGTAGAAAACCCTAACCCTCCTCCAGCCATCCTAGCTCAGCCTACTCATCCAATGATTACTCGGGCCAAGGCTGGTATTTTTAGACCACGATATATTGCTAATTTTGCTAACACTGCTCTTCATGTTGCTCTTTTGTCTAGCTCGGAACCTCGTGGTTTTAAATCTACAGCTAAACATGCTCACTGGATGAGGAAATGACTGCTCTTCGCAACAATAACACTTGGACACTGGTGCCTCGACCCTCTGACGTCAACATCATTGGATCCAAATGGGTTTTTCGAACTAAATTCCTTCCCGACGGATCTATTGATCGCTATAAAGCTAGGCTGGTGGCTCAAGGATTCACTCAACTACCGGGTCTTGATTTCTCCCACACATTCAGTCCAGTCGTCAAAACAACTACTGTCCGAGTTGTTCTCACTCTTGCAGTTCATTACAACTGGCCTCTGCATCAACTTGATGTCAAAAATGCTTTACTGAATGGTCTTCTCTCATCCCCCGTATATATGGTTTCACCGATGCTCAGTTTCCAAATCACGTCTGCAAACTTTCAAAGGCTCTTTACGGATTAAAGTAGGCGCCTCGTGCTTGGTTTCAACGTCTCAGTGATTACCTAGTTCGCATTGGTTTTCTCTGCAGCAAATCCGACACATCTCTGTTCATTCTCTCCAAAGCCGACATTGCTCTATATCTTTTGGTATATGTGGATGACATTATTGTGACGGGGAATGATCCTTCTTCTATTTCACGCCTCGTCTCCGACATGAACCGTGAATTTTCTATCAAGGACTTGGGAAAGCTTAATTATTTTCTTGGTTTGGAGGTTCACTACACACAAGATGGACTGTTTCTCTCGCAAGCTAAGTATGCACGGGATATACTTGCTCGATCGGACCTCTTGGACTCGAAGCCAGTCGCCACCCCACTCGCCGCTGGTACAACTCTTGAGTCTGCTGGTCAGCCGTTCGCCGATGTCACTCTTTATCGATCTTTGGTAGGTGCTCTGAAATATTTGACAATTACTCGTCCAAACATATCCTTTGCGGTAAACTTGGCAAGTCAGTATCTTCATTCTCCAACCGACGATCACTTCCAGACCATTAAGAGCATACTTCGCTATGTTAAGGGCACTATTAATCACGGTCTGGAATTCTCACGCAACAGCGAATGTAGCCTTGTCGCCTACTCTGACGCCGATTGGGCGCGTTGTCCGGATACCCGGCGCTCCACATATGGTTATGCTATTTTCCTTGCAGAAAATCTCGTCTCTTGGATTGCAAAGAAACAACCTACTGTCTCACGGTCAAGCTGTGAATCGGAATATCGGGCAATGGTGAATACAGCGACGGAGGTCATCTGGCTTACAAACTTACTTCTTGAGCTCCGTCTAAAGCTTCCACGACCGCCCTCCTTATTTTGCGACAACAATAGTGCTATCTTTCTCACACAAAATCCGGTGGCACACAAGTGAGCAAAGCATATCGATATTGACTATCATTTTGTCCGTGAGCTTGTCCATGCAGATAAGATTCGAACAGAGTTCGTCTCTTCGTCGCAACAAATTGCCAACGTTTTCACCAAGGGTTTACCTCGTCCTCTCTTCGAATTCTTCCGTAGCAAGCTTCGAGTTGTTGGTTTCCCACAGTCTCGCTTGAGGGGGGATATTAGAATAGATATGCATGAAGATATGCATGCAAAAGATATCTCCACATCTCATTAGGATATCTTATTAGTTGTTATCTTCTATATCTTTTAATTATTTATTCATATCTTGTAATACACTATATATACATGATCAATAATACATACATTATTGAGGCAAATATTATTGGTCTATCAAGGATGATGATGATTATAAGGCTGCAATGATATATGTGTTGGTTAACTGCTCCGAAAGCGAACCTTATATAGAGTGAGTTCTTTAATATATTATTTACATTAAAAATACGCATCAAAAATTATATTTTTATTTAACAATAATAATACTATATAAAGGTTGTTTGTTGATCAAATAATTGTTGTGAATCCAAATCGTTCGCTAATAGATGTCAATGATCGCTGGACAAGGATTTCATCCCATGGTTTAAATAATATGTTAGTATAATATCAAACCCCTTTTAAAATTATTCGATTTTATAAAGGGAATTTCTCCTCAATTTCGTGTATTAATTATCGCGAGAGCTTCGATTTCTTTTCAATTTCGATTTGGATATTTAATTATATTATTGAGTTGGATTAATTTGTATAAATTGGAAGAATTTTCAAAGGTTTAATTGATGAGATTAAATGAGAAGGGTTAAATCATGAACTATATTGTATGGATTTTATAAGTTGGAATTTATATGGAATTTAAGGTGGAAATACATGTATATATATATATATATATATATATATATATATATATGTTATATGTAATATAGGAGATGGAAAATTATTATATGGGATAAATATATAGAGAAATTATACCTCATTCTTCACCATTTCAATCCAAGCTAGAGAGAGAGAGAGTTAAGTGAGAACATTTCCACCCCAAATCCTAAAACCGTCACTTTCCCGGCCACTTTTCGGCCAACTCCGGCCACCCCCTACCAAGCCGCCGCCACCATCTTGAAGCTCTCATTCCCAGCTTTCTAAAGAACTAAGGTGGACTCCGAGAGGCTGTATATTGAAGGAGAAATCGAAGAGAGAAGGTGAGGTATTCTCCACCTTTGATTTTGGGTTTTGGAGTTTGAATCTTGTTTAATTGGCAATAGAATCAAGTTTTGACGATTTGAGTGTGTTTCTCATCTTATAGAGATTATTCGGATAGCCTGAAAGTTGAGGTTTAACGCCGGAAATTGCCACCACCGCCGTGAGAAAGGTTTTCCAGTGAGCTTCGTTTTTCTTTCCATTCTCGCGTGTATTTCGTAGTTGGATGTGTTATTCGTGTTCTAGAGTGTCTAGGGATCATTGATATTGGATTGCATGTGTATTAGGACAGTCAAATTGGTCAGAACCGGGAGTTGCAGGTCTGCCGTGTGAACTGCCAGAGAAGACGTCCCGTTTCGACCGAGATAGGTCTCATCTCGGTCGAGACATGCATCTCGGTTGAGACCAGCTCATCTCGATCGAGACGTGTGTTTCGGCCAAAATGGGGTGAGTGCGGTCGAGACGAATAACTTACCTAGGATGGATTGGTGTCGGTCGAGTCAGGCAACTCGGTCGAAGTAGTAGAAATCAGTCGAGACGTATATCTCGACCGAGATGGAATGATTTCGGTTGACACAGATAAATTGATCGAAATATAGGTGGTTTCGGTCGAGGCAGCTATCTCGACCGAGATGGCTGTGTCTCGGTCGAGACAGCCATCTCGATCGAGATGGTTTGGCCCCGGTCGAGATGGAGCAACAGATTGTCCAGTGTTGTGTTTTTGTCTCGTTTTCATTCCGTTTCATTTAGTAGTCGATCATTGAGCTTGTACTAGTTATTAGAAGCATGATAGGTGTAAAAGCATGCGATTTCATATAATTTGGTCGATGATTTGAATTAGAAGAAAGATCATAGAGTTGATCGGATGTTGAGTTGTTTGGGTTCGTTGTGTCCTAGATCGTCTATCCTAACTTGGTTATCCCTGATTAATAGTAGGAGATTGAAGTTAAGGAAGTTGAGCTCGTTTAGCGGAGAAGCATCTATACCCTAAAGCCAAACACCAGGTGGGAAATTATTTAAGTATAAAAGCAAAATGTGCTTTATTTTCAAAAATGTGTTAACATGTTTTGTTTTAAATGAGATGCTATGCATGTTTTGTGCTATTATATCTGTCCTCTGTCGATTCCCATCGGCAGAGAGTTATACTAATGAGTTTAGAACCAGGATGGTACTGCGCTAGAACTTATTAAGTTTGAAGTGGTGTTAAAAGCCCCCACATATTGTGAAGTGGGGTGAACAACCCACACATTTTTGTGAAGTGGGGTGTACAGCCCCCACATATTTTATGAAGTGGGGTGAATAGCCCCCACATGTGTTTGGATCCAGTGGTAGTTAAATGATCGGGTCTCAAGGGTAAAATGCTGAGACTAGTGCACTTAGATGACAGTAGGTTGAGTGTGTATTGCATTTCTAACTGATCATCGTAACTTGGAAGTCGACCAACTTCCAGTTACAACACTGAAACATATATAATAACATACAAAATAGCACGCGTGCAAATGAAAATGTTTTAGATAGCACGGTTCTTTTCAACAAAATACCGTGTCTATCTGTGTGAGTTGCATAGCATATTTTCTTATATAATGTAGGTTTTCAGGCATGTTTTCCATTGGGTACATTAGTACTTAGCCCCTCGTATTGTTTCTAAAATACGCAGGTTGAGCAGCGAGGATGGGAGTCCAGGGGTGTAAACCCGCAAAGTGAAGAATTCTGAAATTCATAGATCCTGATATATGCATCTTCATATGCATATCTCCGCCACGTTACACACACGCTGCTACACGCTCTGTTATTTCCTTCCCATCTTTTGAATGTTGAATGATTTGAATACTGTTTCTTTTAACTCAGACTCGAAGCATGACTTTTGATGTATTTAATTATCTTTTCAATTTATCCAAGTCTTCCGCTTGTTTAAATGAGAAAATGTTTGGAAAACCTGAACATCAATGTAACACGACTCCAAGTTAGGGAAGGTCAGTTGGGGGCGTTACAAAGGTGGTATCAGAGCTTGAGTTTTTGGGTTTTAAACAATTTAAAATCATTTTTGAAAACTTCTAGATTTAAAAGTTTTTGGATTTGAAAATCATTTGAAGTGTCTGCTCGTGTTTACACCCTACTCCATCCTGCGCCACCTGAGGTACATTTTAGAGTTTTTAAAAAGTTTCCTGCTTGCAATTTAAGTATGATTTGAGTATTTCTGAAAACAGTTGAGTATTTTGAAAGTGGTTTGAGGAGTTGAACGGGAGCAATGTTTATGTGGAATGAGGAAGTTGAATTGTTTTGACTTGAATTGATTTTGTGTTAAGCAAGAGTGCTAACACTGATTCTTGGATGAATTGAGTTGAAGGTTGTGGATTTTTGAGAATGAAAATTTTTGAGTTTGAGAAAGTTTTTGATTTTGAAAGTTTGAGAAATTGTTTAAATTCGGCACCGGTGAGGTGACCTTTCTTGAAAGTGTGGTTTGAATTGATTGATTGATTCCTGAAATTTTACAAGCATTTGAAATTATGGCGTTATGGCTATAGAGGTGCTAATTTGTGTATTGAGCTACAGTGTGGTATATTCTGGTTTTGAACTGAGGGATAATTAGGACGGATCGGGACTAACAAATTGACTGTGGGCCTTGAAAAGGCATTGCCTTTGGGTGGTTGGTTGATGTGAGTTGTACGTAGTAAGGGTGGAGTGAAACGACACCCATGGTTAATTGAACTTAGAACTTTGACCTTGTGTTGTGAAATTGAAATTTCTTGTGAACTGGAGAATCCAGTAATTGAGTTGAGTGTGCAGAATGTACAAGGTTAGTTGGTGTTGAGTGTGCAGAATGCATAGAGAACCTGGCAGAGATAGTCGAGACTCGAGTGAGTGTGTTAGCGCGAGGATCAGTTGGACCCTCAGCATAGTGTGTCGGAGGACGAGTTGCCACCGAGACACAGAGTTGTGTATGGTGATGTTATTTTGACTTTGGGACTGATAGTTTATTGTTGTTGTTGTGACAGATGGACCCCCAAGAGAGGCTAGTGAGACGGTTCAGGGAGCACCTTTCTTTCTCCGAGGAGAACCTCGCATCTGCATTGGTGGACTATCTAGCATTGTGGGAGAGAGTACGCTATTCGGGAGTGACAAATCAGGAGGTAGTAGAGAGGATGATAAATCTTATGCCGAACAGATGGACCAACTGGCTGTTGTCGCTGACTAGATGGCACTGTGACAGTGTGACGGGCACTGTGGGGAGTTATCGGTGCTTTATGGTGGATTTGATTCAGAAGGTTATCGTGGAGGGGAACCCTTCGCCAGCTTCTTCCAGAGGTAATCAGGCATCCAGGACCAGAGCATCATCGCCGCAGTGGACCCCAGCCTCACCGCCTGCACCAACCATAGCTCATGTTTCACCAGCACCTTCTGAGGCTCATATTCTACCTCCACTTGAGCCAGCTTATGACCCATATGCTTGGTGCGACTTCTCCACAGCTTCAGTTCAGTATCCTCCGCCGTATCAGGATCCGACGATGCCTTTCGGATGTCATGGTCCGCCCGTACCATTGTACCAGCCACCACAGCAGGATATCGGAGAGCCCAGTCGGGCTAAGCCAGCCCCAGACTCCGGATGGGACAGTGCAGAGATGTGGCCGAGGCCGACGGAGAGTGGATGGGAGGACATGTTTGGAGGCCATGGAACCATTCATGGCTATGGGACGAGACAGGCGCCGATCTGCCTATCCAGTGACACTGAGAGTAGCCGAGGGAGGAGGACGATAGCTCAGGACAAGGGTAAGGGAAAGATGAAGACTGAAGAGGAAGAGGAGGAGGAGGAGGACCCATCGGAGGGGTCCTACTGAGCTGTGTTATTGCTGTTATTTCATGAGTTAATAGTTGTATTTGGATTGGACATCTTTACGATGCTTTTGTTGTACCTTGTTATGTTTCGAGAACCTTTATTTATGATGTATGATGAGAGAATGATCGTGGTTGGTATTATTTGGTTATTATTGGATTGACTTGATTTATGCTATTGTTGGTGGTTGTTCAAGAGCTTTGATTTGGTGATGGATGATATTGTTGATTATTAAAGTGGATGTTACCTTACGAGGTTATTGTGAAGTTACTAATTGGTGTTGTTTTGCAGAGAAATATAATGGAATTCTTAGACCAAGGTCGAGGTCGAGGCCGTGGTAGAGGCCAGCGAGGCAGAGGCAGCGGGAGAGCTAACCCGCAACAAGAGTATGAGAACCCGCACTGGGAGGAGGCCCCTGTGAACCAGGGATATGAGGAAGTGTGAGATTTTGTCCGACGATGAGAGTGCAACAGCACAAGGCGGACATTTTCCACCCCCACCTGGAGGAGCACCCGAGATTTCATCTGTCAAATGGGTGGAGACCTTCATAAAGCAGCAACCTCCAACATTTGACGGGACAGGAGGTCCAGTGGCTGCTGAGGATTGGATCAGGGAGCTGGAGATAATCTTCAAGCACATGAGGTGCTCTGAATCGGAGAAGATTAATTGTATGTCTTACCAGTTGAAGGGAAAGGCTGATAGGTGGTGGGAGACATACGTGAAGTCGGTAGCACCAGGAGAGAGAGATCAGCTGAACTGGGATAGATTCAAAGAGGCGTTGTACGAGAAGTACATTCCGAAGCAATACCAGAAGGAGAGGGAAGTTGAATTCTTTTTGTTTGAGCTGGGGAAGCTATCAGTGGAGGACTACGACACCAAATTTGGTGAGCTACTCCAAATGGCGCCGCATCTGGCGGATACGCCACAAAAGATAGCCGAGAAGTTTAAAGATGGATTGTGCGAAGAGATCCGCACGCAGTTGGCGACTATGAAGGGGTTGAGCTATCAAGAGTTGCTGAGTCATGCGTTGGACATCGAGACGTCCAAAAATAAGAAGAAAATGCCTGAATGGGAAGTATAGGAGGTACAAGCCCCAGCCCCAATACAAAAGAGGATGTGGGAGGAGCCGCCGAGGCAATTTGTGCAAGGGCAAGGCAGCCAGAAATGCCAAGACCAGGGCCGACAACAAAATTTCCAGGGGAGGCATGACAATCAAAACTATCAGAGGAATAACCCTCAAATGGCTCCGAGGCGTGACCAGAGAGACGCGGGCCAGCAGAATTGCCAGAGGTGTGGCAGGAGACACACCGAAGATTGCCAGAGGAACGCAGTGAGATGTTTTACCTGTGGAGGCTAGGGCCATTATGCCAATCACTTCCCAACGCTACAAGCACAAGGTGGAAATCGTCAGAATTTCCAGAGGCCGGCTAACCAACAATTGAGAGCTATTAGAGGTCACCGCCAGCCTTGGAGAGGCAATGCTGGGAACAGAGGAGGAGGCCGGCAGGGCAATCAGGCTCCACTGAGGAATCAGGAGGGGAACCAACAGGGTGGAGACGGACAGCAGAGGAGAGCCACAACCTATGCCTTGGATGGTAATCAGGACGAGGGAAATCTGGCAGGTATGGGATGCATTAATGATATACCTGTCATGGTATTGTTTGATACTGGAGCATCGCATACATTCATTTCATTTGCATGTGTTGAGGGACTAGAACTTAAGGTAGAAAAGAATAGTCAAGACTTGAACGTAGCAATACCTTAAGGAGAAACCACTATTTCTACCCTATTATGCCGGGACTTGAGAATCAAGCTGAACGAGAATGTGATCCGAGTAGCAGAGTTGAATGTACTGGATATTCATGACGTGGATATAATCTTAGGGATGGATTGACTGTCGGAGAATAAGAAGACGATCTTATGTCGCGAGAGGAGAGTGATCATTCTACAACAAGGGAATGAAGAGTCATTTGTGCATGGATTCAAAAGGAGGCAAAGAGTGCCTGTGATTTCAGCTATTCAAGCAACAAGGTTGTTACGCAAGGTAGGAAATCAAGCCTTTCTGGTATATTTGGAGGGAGAGGAGAAGCCGGAGCTAACGGTTCAAGATGTGCCTATAGTGAGGGAGTTTGAGGATGTATTTCCGAAGGAACTACCAGGGTTACCGCCAGATAGACAAGTGGAATTCACCATCGATTTAGAACCGGGAGCGGCACTAATTTCCAAAGCGCCATACCGTATGGCCCCGAAGAAATTACAAGAGTTGAAGGTCCAGCTACAGGAGCTGTTGGATATGGGCTATATTTGTCCTAGTGTGTCACCATGGGGTGCACCAGTTCTATTTGTGAAGAGGAAGGATGGGTCGATGCGTATGTGCATTGATTACCGAGAACTGAATAAGTTGACGCTGAAGAACCGATACCCGTTACCAAGGATCGATGATCTATTTGATCAGCTCAAAGGAGCAAAAGTATTTTCTAAGATCGATCTTCGATCGGGGTATCATCAGTTGAAGATCAGGAAGGAGGACATTCCAAAAACAACATTCAGGACCAGGTATGGTCACTACGAGTTTGTAGTAATGCCGTTCGGACTCACAAATGCTCCGGCAGTGTTCATGGATTTAATAAATCGAGTATTTCATCCGTATCTCGATAACTTTGTGTTGGTATTTATTGATGAGATTCTAATATACTCGAAGAGTGGAGTAGAGCATGAACAACATCTGAGAACGGTGTTACAGACCTTGAGGGATGTGAAGCTGTATGCCAAATTCAGCAAGTGCGAATTTTGGTTGAGAGAAGTGACGTTCTTGGATCACATTGTTTCGATTGACGGAATCAAAGTAGATCCAGCCAAGATTCAAATGGTGATAGACTGGAAATCACCGACAATGCCGAACGAGATTCGTAGTTTTCTAGGTTTAGCCGGTTATTACAGAAGATTCATTGAGGGCTTCTCGAAGATTGCGAAGCCGATGACGCAGTTGCTTCAGAAGGGTGTGAAGTTTATTTGGATAGAGGAGTGTGAAGAGAGTTTTCAGAATTTGAAACAACTATTGACAACCGCGCCAGTCTTAGCAGTGCCAGAATCAAACAAGAACTTTGAAGTTTACACTGATGCATCGAAGAATGAGCTAGGTTGCGTGTTGATGCAAGATGGGAAGGTGACAGCTTATGCGTCGAGGCAGTTAAGACCGCATGAGCTGAATTATCCAACTCATGATTTGGAATTAGTTGTCGTAATCCATGCGCTAAAGATCTGGAGACACTATCTCTATGGGGTGAAGTGTGCCATATTCACTGATCATAAGAGTTTGAAGTATTTCTTCGAACAAAAAAAATCTGAATATGAGGCAGAGGAGATGGTTAGAACTCGTAAATGATTACGACTTAACGATAAACTATCACCCAGGCAAGGCAAATTCAGTGGCCGATGCCTTGAGTAGGAAATGAGAAGCACAGTTAGGTTGTATGCTTACAAGAGAAGATAGTTTGATCAGAGAGTTTGAGAAACTTCGTCTAGAAGTAATATCGCCTTCGGAGAGAAAGAAGTGCGAAGCAACAGCTTTAACCGTGGTGCCAGATCTGAGAGAAAGAATGGTAGAGGCACAAAGAGGAAACGCAGAAATTAAGAAGCTGCGTCAGAAGTTAAAAGTCAAACCGGTAGGAGAGTATCAGGAGGCACCTGATAGCGCACTACTGTTCAGTGACAGAATACTAGTGCCAAATAGTAAGGAGATAAGGAATGAGATATTGAGTGAGGCTCATGATACACCGTATACCGCTCACCCAGGAAGTACTAAAATGTACCAAGATTTGAAAACCAAGTACTGGTGGGATGGTATGAAGAAGGATGTAGCCTTGTATGTAGAGAAATGTTTGTCATGTCAGTAAGTTAAGGCGTTACATCAGCGGCCGTATGGGAAGTTGCAGCCGTTAGACATCCCTGAATGGAAATGGGAGCATATCACCATGGATTTCGTGACTGGATTGTCAAAGTCACAAAAAGGGAATACCGTGATATGGGTCATAGTTGATCGTCTAACGAAGAGTGCTCACTTTCTATCGATCAGAGTGAACTATGGATCAGATAAGTTGGCTCAGATATATGTCCGAGAGATAGTCAGACTGCACGGAGTGCCAAAATCTATTATGTCTAACAGAGATGCAAAGTTCACATCTCGTTTTTGGATGAGCTTACAACAGGAGTTGGGGACTCGCCTGAATTTTAGCACGGCGTTCCACCCTAAATCAGATGGTCAATCCGAGAGGACCATTCAAACTGTCAAGGACATGTTGAGAACAATAGTTTTGGATCGATGAGGCAGTTGGAAGCCAATTTTGCCTTTGATTGAGTTTACTTACAATAATAGCTATCAGGCAACGATCGGGATGGCTCCCTATGAGGCATTATATGGAAGGAAATGTCGTTCGCCTCTGTACTGGGATGAGGTAGGAGAAAGGAAAGTGATCAGACCTGACGAAGTTAATGAAATGATTGAGATAGTCCGTCAGATCCGAGAGAGGATCAAAAAAGCTCAGAGTAGGCAGAAATAATATGCTGACTCGAGGAGGGCTGAGCTATGTTTTGAAGTAGGGGATAAGGGATTCCTTAAAGTCTCACCTACCAAGGGTATAGTGCGTTTTGGAGTGAAGGGCAAACTGCGACCGCGCTATGTGGGACCTTATGAAATTTTAGTGCGCAGTTGAGAACGGTAGTTTTGGATCGATGAGGCAGTTGGAAGCCGATTTTGCCTTTGATTGAGTTTGCTTACTATAATAGCTATCAGGCAACGATCGGGATGGCTCCCTATGAGGCATTGTATGGAAGGGAATGTCGTTCGCCTCTGTACTGGGATGAGGTAGGAGAAAGGAAAGTGATCGGACCTGATGCAGTTAATGAAATGATTGAGATAGTCCGTCAGATCCGAGAGAGGATCAAAGAAGCTAAGAGTAGGCAGAAATCATATGCTGACTCGAGGAGGGCTGAGCTATGTTTTGAAGCAGGGGATAAGGTATTCCTTAAAGTCTCACCTACCAAGGGTATAGTTCATTTTGGAGTGAAGGGCAAACTGCGACCGCGTTATGTGGGACCTTATGAAATTTTAGAGCGCATTGGTCCAGTAGCGTATAGATTAGCACTACCCCCGAGTATGGGTAACGTGCATAATGTGTTTCACGTGTCTCAGCTGAGAAAGTATGTATATGATCCTAGGCACATGATTCACCAAGAGGAAGTGGTTTTGAATCCGGATTTGCAATATGAAGAGCGACCAGAAGCAAACCGCAAGAATCAGGAACTCAGGAATAAGTCAATTTCGCTCGTAAAGGTGCTATGGAGTCACCATGGGCGTCAAGAGGCGACATGGGAGCTTGAGGAGAAAATGAAAGAGAAGTACCCCGAGCTTTTTGAAGCATTCTAAATTTCGGGACGAAATTTTTATAAGGGCGAGGGAATGTAATATCCCGCATGTAATTAGACTTTTGTAGCAATTATTCGATTTTATAATTCCAGTGTTGTGTTTTTGTCTCGTTTTCATTCCGTTTCATTTAGTAGTCGATCACTGAGCTTGTACTAGTTATTAGAAGCATGATAGGTGTAAAAGCATGAGATTTCATATAATTTGGTCGATGATTTGAATTAGAAGAAAGATCATAGAGTTGATCGGATGTTGAGTTGTTTGGGTTCGTTGTGTCCTAGATCGTCTATCCTAACTTGGTTATCCCTGATTAATTGTTGGAGATTGAAGTTAAGGAAGTTGAACTCGTTTAGCGGAGAAGCATCTATACCCTAAAGCCTAACACCAGGTGGGAAACTATTTAAGTATAAAGGCAAAATGTGCTTTCTTTTAAAAAATGTGTTAAAATGTTTTGTTTTAAATGAGATGCTATGCATGTTTTGTGCTATTATATCTGTCCTCTGTCGATTCCCATCGGCAGAGAGTTATACTAATGAGTTTAGAACCAAGATGGTACTGTGCTAGAACTCATTAAGTTTGAAGTGGGGGTGAAAAACCCCCACATATTGTGAAGTGGGGTGAACAACCCCCACATTTTTGTGAAGTGGGGTGTACAACCCCCACATATTTTATGAAGTGGGGTGAAAAGCCCCCACATGTTTTTGGATCCAGTGGTAGTTAAACGATCGGGTCTCAAGGGTAAAATGCTGAGACTAGTGCACTTAGATGACAGTAGGTTGAGTGTGTATTGCATTCCTAACTGATCATCGTAACTTGGAAGTGAGCCAACTTCCAGTTACAATACTGAAATAGATATAATAACATATAAAATAGCACGCGTGCAAATGAAAATATTTTAGATAGCACGGTTCTTTTCAACAAAACCCCGTGTCTATCTGTGTGAGTTGCATAACATATTCTCTTATAACATATTCCATTGGGTACATTAGTACTCAGCCCCTCGTATTGTTTCTAAAATACACAGGTTGAGCAGCGAGGATGGGAGTCCAGGGGTGTAAACCGGCAAAGTGAAGAATTCTGAAATTCATAGATCCTGATATATGCATCTTCATATGCATATCTCCGCCACGTTACACAGACGCTGCTACATGCTCTGTTCTTTCCTTCCCATCTTTTGAATGTTGAATGATTTGAATACTGTTTCTTTTAACTCAGACTCGAAGAATGACTTTTGATGAATTTAATTATCTTTTCAATTTATCCAAGTCTTCCGCTTGTTTAAATGAGAAAATGTTTGAAAAACCTGAACATCAATGTAATGTGACTCCAAATTAGGGAAGGTCAGTTGGGGGCGTTACATTTGCATTGTAAAACAAATAAATATAATAGAACTGATTTGATAATGTAGTCGAATTATATTTATTCAATGTTTAGAATAGAACATAATAAGCATATATTGTTGTGCTCATTTCCGGCCCAATAAAATAAAGCCCAAAAAGTGAGGAGAAGATCAGCAAAGATGAGACTTGGAGCAGGGTTGATGATGAAACTTGAAAGGTCGCTCGACCAGATGTTGACTAAGGTCGAACAAGTAACAACACCTTTCGTTTGAAGAACTAATATTTAACCGAAGGATTATAGGTGTTGGTGCCTTGGTGGGGTTGTACGAAATGGAGAAAGGTGTGTTGGTTGTAATAATGTACCCGTTAAAGGAGTTATTTTAGCTGAAAGCATACATCTTTTCATTAAAGAATACAATTCATAACTAAACATCTATAAATAATATTGTAAAGACACATTATAAAGTTCTTAAATCAAAACAAACAATAAAGACAAAGTCTTTTGTATCAATGTGAGCTTTAAGTATATGTTAAGCATTTATTTCAATATCTTAGATTCCATTTTGTTAAGTAATTTTTTAAAAGAGTAATCTATAAAAAATGGACATCAACATATATTATATAAATAAAAAAAGTTAGTTGAAAAAGATAAATATACAATAAAAAGAAAAGGTTAGATATAAAAGTGTAAAAAGAAGAAAGGTTTTGTTTGCAAATAAATACTCATTTTGTAGTTGCGAATAATAGATACACAAATTTATTTCATTTATTTTCGACACTTTCACTCTTATTTTTGTTGCATTTTTTATCATTAAAAGTTGTATCACTTAATTGTGTTTGTTGCATTAATAGTTGTCTTAGGCTGCGGTATCCAACAACGCAAGACGAAAATTGTATCCAGTTTTGATACATGATTGACAATACCGTTAACTCCGCCGGAGGAAGCAACATTGTGAGGCAACTTCCCCAAATGCAGAAGCTAAGAAGCTCTTCAAATTTTCCGGTGTGGACTTTAGTATTTGACAACAAAAGATGTTTTTCTATCTCACTACACTTGGATTGACGAACTACTTGAAGGAAGACAAGCCCGAATGCGTCGGTGATGAACAAGATACAAACAAAAGAATAGCCTTCGATAATTGGTGCCATGGAGAGTTTTTATGTCAAAATTTTGTACCCAATACTTTAGTTGATTCTCTAGATGTTGTGCATTGTAATGTAAAAACGACTAAAGAATTATGGGAACAACTAGAAAAGAAGTATAAGACCGAGGATGCAGGTACTAAAAAGTATGCTCTAGCGAAATACTTGTCGTACCAAATGATAGACAACCGGTCTATGGTGGAACAAGTGCAGGAGTTTCAACTCATTTTGCACAATGTTCATGCAGAGGCAATGGTGCTTCCCGATGCGTTCAATGTGGTTGCGGTCATTGAAAAATTGCCCCATTTGTGGAAAGACTTCATGAGTTACCTTAAGCATAAGCAAAAGACAAAGACTCTTGAAGATCTTATTGTCAAATTGTGAATTGAAGAAAACAATAGAAAGGGTGATCCCAAGATATTGGATGAAGAAGTTTCAAAGGCCAATTTGTTAGAACATGGTGGTCCTTCTAACAAATGTAAGATGCCTATGTTGAGAACAAAGGCAATAAACCTATGGTTAAGCTAAGGAATAAGGGCAAAGGCAAGCTTGTTGCACTAAGCTAAGGAATAAGGGCAAAGGCAAGCTTGTTGCACAAGTTGTGGAAGACAATGAAGACAAATGGGATGATTGTTGGTCCTAGTTTACCAGAGTATAAAGTATATGCACAACAAAAATTAAGTTGTTAGTTCAGTAAGCTTGCACTTATCCAAGCTGATGGTGACGTTTCAACTTGGTTTGTCAAATCTTGTTCAAATATTTAGTGTCAATTATGCTTTGTATTAGTATTCAGTATATACTGCAACACTTGAGTGTTGCTTTTTAAATTATAGGTATGCTGACAAGCAAATAATGAAAGCAATAAATGACAAAAAGATTTATAGTGGTTCGGACTAAACCGTCCTACGACTCTTCAGACACCTGATCTGGTAATCCACTAATCTTAGAACTTTTACAGGTGCTCCTACGATCTATAGTTTGTCAGTGAATGTCTCGTCCACCGATTCACAAGCGCACTCGTCTGATCCCCTGTGAACTATCTCCTCAGCAGTAGGGTGCCCGTAAGAGTCAGAGTACAAGATGTACTTGACTGTTGTTGTCTTTCTTGGAGAGAAAGACTACCAATAAATAAATCAAGAATACTATGATTCTGAGTCTCGTGTTCACTCAGGTGACACACGGAAAAGCTAAAAAGCATCAAAAGAAAGCTTAAATGGTGGTAGCTTTTGCATACACTGTAAGACTTTATCTTTTCGGTATGAGTTCGCAAATTGTATGGGTTGTTAATTTGTAACTCGTTACCCAATTCTGCTGATTTCTCTGGTATTTATATTCGTGAGATTGGAGTTTTGAAATAAAAGCCCGTTAGAGACAAATTGGAAGATGTCCAATCGAATGTCTCTATTGGCTGCTACGCTAGGTGGGTATGTGGAGCTTTTTTAGAAGTTATGCGCCTGCTCCACCTTTTTCTGACTTTGACAGCGACGGTTCGTCTTTTTGTCAGAACGACAATATTTGCTAGTTTGAGGAATCCTGGACTGATTGTCCATTGGTAATGAAACTTGGTGTTTCGTGGTTGTAGACTTTAAAGTTTCTCCATCCTTAAAGTCTATACTTCTTCAGTACATTCCTTAAGCAATTCTTCTTATCTTCATGTGCTGGGACCTAGACTAGGAAGTCTATGCGGGTGTCATCATATTTGCAAGTTCATGTTGATGACGTTATCCTTTTGAAGTATGCTCGGTCCTTGTGCTGTTAAGTATGTTTTGATTGATTGCACCATACTTGTTGGATTCGTACTTAGCAAAATCCATACTTCAGCTAGACTCATAGTCATCTAGGCTTGTAGAGTTTACTGTAAACCTTAGTCTGTTGAGTCTTTCGTGCGTACTAGACTTATTGGTCAGTCTAGTCTCCAGGTTAGCCTCAACTTACAACTCGATAAATGAACCTATACAGGACTTTACATTTTTCAACTAAGCTGAAACTATCTAAGATGACTTTTACATACTTTGACCCACCAAACATAACATATAAGAAGGATATTTCTATCAAATTTCCTAACACATATATAATTGTGTGTGGGAGGATTAAGTTATTACAAATAACTGTCCCACGCCGCCGCTCGCCTCACCTCGGTCTTCTGCAAACTAGTTGTTGGGTTCTTAGAGTGGGCTGGTGACAACATGGTGCACACGTTGGATGTAACGTGGCTAACGAGTCAGTACACATGTTTGAATATCGGGAATCATTATAGCTCTCATTCAAACGACACCATTACAGCTTCCTGGTCTCACGTCATAACTGCACGTGTCTCCCGATGTAACCGCCGAATAATGATGTATGTGTCGTAACCGACACGCTCCCCATATCTGGATCTTGCCTATAAATAGATATACATAGTTGCATGTTTTAAGTTACCAAAAATAGCCAAATTACTGCAACTTTCTAGAAAACTTGCATCCTTTCTCTTAAGTCTTTGGCTGCTTAGTTTTCAACTCCGTTCAGTTCGCCAGAGCTTCTGCGATCGAGGTGTTGCCTCGTAGAAGACGAAGTCGTTTTACCTTTGGGGACGAGCGCTATCAAAATGAGCACTACATTGTTGTTCTCATCTTGCGGGAAGAGGGATCCATCAACTCGACTTATTTCATTTATTTTGTTTATTTTTGTCACCTCCAGTACCTCTGTTTTTGTTGCATTTTTTTATCATTAAAAGTTACATCACTTGATTATATTTATTACATTAATAGCTATCTCAAGTTGCGATATCCAACAATTACTACTATATGATTTTGCCTTTGTGATGTGTTCTTCTTTAATAATCGCGCCTCAGTTATTCAGAAATATGGATGAGTGATAATGAGTAGAAAATATGCATGATTCCCTTCAATTCTGATTTAATGTATATCCTACAAGTTGTTTGAAAGAGATTGTGAGACGAGGCACTTAACTAATTTACCTTCTCCTCAAATAGCATTGCATAGCATAGGCAAGCAACTTTTGAATTTCTTACAACAAACCATTCCTGCTTACTCTTTTCAATCATTGCAAAAAAATAAAAAAATAAAAAAAAATTTGAACGAAAGTAAAAAGTGTTACCTAAGATTACAAAAAGTATTGTCATTAAAAAAAAATTGCTAAAAGATATCATTTTTACACTAATATTATTATATGCGTGTTGTGTTTTATCGAAAACCAACAATTACTAAAAAATATGCTAAAAGATAATAATTTTACACTGGTATTATTGTTTACGTATTGTCTATTATCGAAAAAATAATTGTTGCATTTGTGTATTATTATTCTATTTTTATTTTTATTTTAGTAATTCTAATCTATCTATATATTAAAGCAAACAAGAGTTACTAAATAAAATGGCGGGAACAGTTACCTATTAATATTACTAAAAGTAAGGCTAAAAATTAGGGCATTTATATTAATATTTATTTTATTTCAAAATACATTTTAATTTAATTAATTGATTATTTATTTTGTCGGCAAATATTTTTTTTTCAATTTTCATATCTCATAATAATAAGTCAACATCTCCACAAATATTTATCAAGAGTTTTATTCTATCGATTCTAAACCAATATGATACCTTCAGTTATATAATAATTTAATAAATTTAAAAATTGAAAGAAAGATGTCGGAACAACAAATAAATATATTAAAATCTTGAAATATCGGACTCATAATTTTTTAGTTGAATGTTTTAATAATAATATATCACTAGCTTTACCCATAAGTTGTTTAAATTAAATATTTAATACCTTATTCTATATCGATATATCAAAATTATTTATTTTAAATATTATATTTAATATAAATTATTTTATGTAATCTACATATAAATTAAATAAAACAAAATAAAATATATCAAACATAAAAACTTACAAAGTAGGAGTTCAATATATCAAAATAACACAAAATTATATTTGTTTTATTTAAAAATAATAAATAAAATAGAGAAAATTAGTGAAAGTATAACATTTTATTAGAAAAGTTCAAAAATATCATGTTATTTGAATTTTTTTATTATTGTTGTCATTATAAACATCACATCACATATACAAAATAGCAAGTAAAATAAAAAATAATAGTAGATGTGAATTTTCTGAAAGGTAAAATGACAAAAATATTGATGTTTTTTTAGTATATATAAATATATAAACTTGGTCTATAATGAAATTAAAGGAAAAATTTATTGCAAAAAAGGGAATAATTGTATAATCATAATTTTAAGCATAATCAAATTAACCATTTAGATAACCGTTCACGTTGAGAGAAGAGCGATTTTTAGTTGTTTAAATAATATCAAATTTATTTGATAAATTTACTACGGGTTCATCATTTTTTCCTTCGTGATTTTTTATCATATTAAAAAAATCAATTTAAAATATATATCAATTTTCTAATAGAATATATATGTATCAATTTTAATTCAATATAAATTTTGCAAAATAATAATATATATTTTTATTCCTTATTAAATATATTTTATTTTAATTAAAAAAACAAAAATGAGAAAAAGTAAGTACACGGCAACACACTAGGGGTGTACACGGTCCGGTTTGGCCGATTTGAAGGTCGAAGTATGGACCAAACCAAATAATACGGTTTGAAAAAATTCTCAAACTAAACCGGCTAAATTAATTTTTCAAACCAAACCAAATAAAACGGTTTGGTTCGGCCGGTTTAACGGTTTGGAACATGACTTTAACGAGCAAAGTCAAAACATAAAAAAAATCTATTTTTAGCAATAATTTATTTGAGAAATTTTAAAAAAATGGTTCTCATCGACAAAGTACAAGACAATCATAATAGAAACAAATAATTTATGACATCAAAATATAATACTCCCTCCGTCCCACCTCAATTGTCCCACTTTCCTTTTTCGTCCGTCCCACCTCAATTGTCTCATTACTTAAAAATACAACTTTTTCACACTCAACAATAAAATATTAATTCCACTCAACTTACTTTATACTCACACTCCTTGGTTATTGTGCCCGGTCAACCCGGGACAATTCAGCCGGGACGGAGGGAGTAGTTCATATCTCATTCTAAAAAATAATAGTTCATGAAAGGTCACATTATTACGATGCGACAATGGTGAAGACGACCGACGCTTGAATTAAATTGTGAGATTGTAATATTGGATAGTTTAAGGTTTTTTTTTAAATTTCAATAAATTAATAAAAATGTAGGAGAAAAATAAAAATTCTATGATTTTGCACAGTATAGGATTCATACTTATTCCGAGAAGATAATAAGGGTAAAAGGAGAGACGTTTACAAATAAATAAAAATATTTTTGTAAATAAAAATGTAGGAGAAAAAAATTATATGATGTTGCATATAGGATTTGTACTTGTACCTTTTAAAATCCAAAATATAACTTGAACCACTACACTAAATGTACTAGATTAATATTTTTAGTACAATATATAATTTAAATATTTATTAAAACTATAAACGGTCCGGTCCAAACGACCGGTTTCTGTACTCAAACCAGGACCAAACCAAATGATACGGTTTGAAATTTACGGTCCGCCCGGCCAATTAATTCACTTGCCAAACCGACCAAACCAGTCAAATCATTTTGGTTCGGCCGGTTTGAACCAAACCGTGTACACCCCTACAACACACCACCATTCACGCCAGTTAATCATCAAATTTATTTTATTATAAAAGATATTTTTTTTTCACCTCATATCAAATGATATTATTTAAATTTCCAGAAATATAGAAAATTTCATTGCAAATTAATTCTAATATGAATATCTAAATAAAAACTATTATAATGTTATCAATAATAAGTATGTTATAATTGTAAAAACATTAAAAGAATTGTCATGGAATTTATAAAAACTTATTTTCTGATTAAATTTAATTTCTTTAATGGAATCTCTATACGTATAATATAAGAGAAACTAATAATTGCAAAAATATTATTAGTTTAATCAATATTTTAATTTAGCATGTACACAATATTTTAGAATTTTGGGGGGATATTTTCAAAATTCTTTTAGCATATATAATATAATAGATTACTATTACTTATTTAGCATTTCTATATCAACAACTATTATAGAAATAATATTTACTGTTGGGTATCAGCGCCGGCGACTCCGTTCTCCGACCTGTTTCACGTCGGACCCCGACCGAGGCTCTGATTGAGCCCGGTTTCCACGTGCGGATCGACGTCCGCTCTTCAAGCTTGGACCGTCGCACCCTTCCTTGATCTTCCAACGACCAGATCTCGAACCTCCGGCCTTGAGGAGATGCACCAGCGCCTCGCTTCTTCGGATCTCGGGACAGGTTGGCTCAGAGCTTACCTTTGTGAAGCTCTGCCCTCCGACCGGCCAAAGGCAAAGATGAAGGAGCCAGGGGACCGCAGTCTAACTCTCAAAGGCACTCACAAGCTCTCAAGGATCTCAGAAACCGAACACAGAGGAAGAAGGTTAGAGAGAGGCGAGAGGATCTAGAGTGAGAGAGAGGATGAAAGCGGCGCTAGGGTTAGGGTTCGCACAACTTGTGAGAGACACGCGGGTCTCACACATATATATACATCAGGGCAAAATAACCACATCGAAATAGAACCGTAACCATAAACCCAAACCGGGTTCCAATCCATAAACACAGCCTAAGGAATGGATACGGGTAATGGGCTCGGGAAGTGGGCTCTGAGAATAAAACCAAGGCCAAACCCAATTCTCAACAATCTCCACCTTTTGGCCGGGGTTGCAGAGTCTATTCACTTATTGGTTGTCATCATCGCCACAACGCCTAGCTATACATGTACTAGGACTTTAAGCGAGGCATAGGTACATCATCACACAAGGTTAGTACCTGCACATCACCAAGCAAAACACAACTACACAAATTAGTGTTTAATAATAGCTAGGTGAAAGCAAAAAAAAAAAAAAACTTTACTATATAATAAAAGAAACACAAAGTTCTAAAAGCAGATAACAAATATCAGAAAAAATTAACCTAATATAAGATTAACAACCATGTATACAGGAACTCATCCATGATCAAAATTGAGAAGGTTTTGGCAAGAGACAAACTTTTCATAAGGTAAGCACTTTGTTCCCATATGTGCTGGGTTAAATTCAGATGCAACTTTGTCTAAGGAAATAATAACCTTTTCAACAACATCTCTTATAAAGTGAAACCTTACATCGATATGTTTGGTTCTATCATGAAAAACAGGATTTTTACATAACTGAATTGCTGATTGCGAATCTGAAAATACTACAGGTTTCTTATTCAAATACTTAATTTCAGAAAGTAAACCTTTAAGCCAGATTGCTTCTTTAAATGCATCAGTCATAGCCACATACTCAGACTCAGTAGAAGATAAAGCAACAACATGTTGGAGTTGAGATTTCCAACTCACACATGAACCACATAAAGTAAAAATATAAGATGTGGTTGATTTCCTATTGTCTCTATCATTAGCATAGTTAGAGTCTACATAACCAACTAAATTCACACCATTAGGACATTTTGAAAATTTTAATCCTGTGCTTTGTGTGTGATTTAGATAACGAAGCAGCCATTTTAGAGCTTCCCAATGCGGTTTACCTGGATTTGCCATGTAATCGCTCAAACAACTCACAGTGTATGCAATATCAGGTCGTGTGCTAACCATTAGATACATTACAAAACCAACAACATTAGAGTAAGGCACATATTTCATTTCATTTATTTCAGCAGTAGATTTGAGAGATTGGTCTTTGCTTAACACAAAATGAGAAGCCAAAGGCACATTGACATGCTTAGATTCAGACATGGAAAACTTAGAAAGGATCTTAGCCACATAAGCCTTTTGATTCAGAATTAATTCAGACTTAGTTCTATCTCTTTCTATATCCATTCCTAGAATCCTTCTAGCATTTCCTAAGTCCTTCATTTTAAAATTCTTGCTTAAACTATCTTGAACACACTTTATGGATTTCAAGCATGGACTGATTATCAACATATCATCAACATAAATCAGCAGGAAAGTGGGAATGTCTTTCTCAAATTTAAAGTACAAGCAATGATCATGCACACTCCTTTCAAAGTTTAAAGATTTCATCACATTGTCAAATTTTAAGTTCCATTGTCTGGGGGACTGTTTTAGGCCATACAGCGCCTTCTTAAGCAGGCAGACATGATTAGGGAGATTAGAATCTATAAAACCTTTTGGCTGGCTCATAAAGATGTTCACATCAAAGTTACCATACAGGAAAGCAGTTGTAACATCCATTTGAACTAATTCTCAATTAAAATGAGCAACCAAGGCAAACATTATTCTCACAGTAGTAAATTTCACCACAGGAGCAAATATTTCATCATAATCAATCCCTTCTTTTTGGGTAAATCCCTTAGCAACTAGTCTAGTTTTATATCTTAAGGATTTACCATCATTTTTAACCTTATACAACCACTTACAATCAACCACATACATATCAGGTTCTTTTTTAACAAGTACCCAAGTTTTGTTCTCATTTAAGCTGTTTATTTCATCATTCATAGCACTTATCCAAAGATTAGAATTAGGTGACTCAATAGCCTGCTTGTAACTCTTAGGTTTATTACCATCAATATCATCAAACACATTACAAGCATGAGAAGTCAAATCATAATCCTCAAACCTTCTATTTATAGAAACAGGGCGCCTAACTCTATCCCTTATCAAGTTATAATCACTAAGATCTTGAAATTCAGACACTGCAGGGATATCAACTTGGTTAGGAGCTCCACCTTGAGCATTATCACATTCAATATCATTCACATTATCTTCCCCTTGAATGTTATAATGTTCTATTTCATTAAGATGAGTGGATTGCTCCACCTTATTTGAAGTACTATCAGAAATAACAGCAGGTATAACATGCATGACACAGGGGAATTCAAGTTCATTGAAAGTAATATCCCTACTTATAATCACTTTATAATCTTCATTGGACATGTACCAAACCCTATAACCTTTTACACCCTCTGGATACCCCAGAAATATACATTTCTTAGCCCTAGGTTCTAATTTATCAATTTTTTGATGCACATAAGCAGTACACCCAAACACACGTAGGTTAGAAATATCAACATGCTTATTGCAAAAGACAGAGTTAGGGCATCTACCATTTAAGGGGACAGAGGGGGATCTGTTAACAATATATGCAGCAGTCATAACAGCCTCACCCCAGAAGGGTTTATCAAGGCCACTGGTTGCCATCATGCATCTAACCTTTTCTAGTAAGGTTCTATTCATCCTCTCAGCAATGCCATTTTGCTGAGGGTTATAGGGAGTAGTTTTATGTCGTTTAATGCCAAAGGAGTTACAAAGATTGTCAAGGGAGTTATTACAAAATTCTAAACCATTGTCTGTCCTTAAAGTTTTTATTCTTTTTCCAGTTTGATTTTCAATTAAGGTTTTCCATCTCTTAAAGTGTTTAAACACATCAGATTTATTAGACATTAGAAAGACCCAAACTTTTCTTGAAAAATCATCAATAATGGACAGAAAATACCTCTTCCCCCCATGTGTGGGTTCACTAGAGGGCCCCCACACATCAGCATGCAAGTATTCTAACACATAGGAGCTCTTAGACACATTAGGATGCATAGATGCAGGAAAAGAGACTCTATTCTGTTTACCTAAAAACACAGAACTCACAGAATGGCATGCTTGTTATTTTGTGTCTACCAAAGACACCTTCCTTCTTTAATATCTCTAGACCTTTATTGCTCATATGCCCTAGCCTTCTATGCCACATATTTGTTTTATCTTCATTTACATTATTAACAGAGTTGGCAATCAAAACAGGCTCAGCATTGCAAACATATAGGTTGTTTCTCTTAACAGCCCTAAATACAACTAGAGATCCCTGCATAATCTTCATTACCCCTTTTCCCCATTTTCCTTCCATACCCTCATCTTCTAAAGCAGCACAAGAAAGCAGGTTATAACACAAATCAGGGACATAACGCACATTTTTAAGAGTGAAAATACTTCCACCTTCAAATCTTAGCTTAATGTCTCCTATACCACCTACTCTACATTTTTTCTCATCAGCTAGGGATATAAAACCATTTTCAACAGGTTTGAAGTTCATAAAATGGTGTCTGTAGGGTGATATGTGGAAGGTGCAACCAGAATCAAGCAGCCAATCAGTCTCATTTAATTGATTAGTACAAGCATTCACAGAAGGAAAAGGAAACATGCTTTCAGATATAGTAACCATGTATACATCACCTAGGTTATCACTAGGAGCCGCATTAGCACTATTACTAGAACTAGCATTGCTATTACTGCAATCACCCCTTTCCCTCTTAGGTTTAGTACATTGTTTAATATAGTGGCCTGGTTCTCCGCAATTATAGCATCTCCTACATCTGTTTCTAGACTTAGATCTATACCTCCTATCATTTTGGACTCTCTTGCCTTCTCTATTATTATTCTGTTCATTATTTCTGCCATTACCACCATTTCTTGTTTTAGATCTTCCCCTAACATAGAGAATCTCATTATTGTTCCTATTCCTATTTCTACCCCTTTTTAAATCCTGCTCCTTGCTTTTTAACCCACACATTACAGTTTCAAGATTTACAGTATCTCTGCCATATTTAATTGCAGACATTACATCATTATATGAATCAAGAATTGAGTTAAGTAAGGCAATGGGAGCGTATTCATCAATGTGTTGATCGCCTGTTAGCTTAATGTCTTGGATAAGTTTGTTAAAAACATCAATATTCTCATCAATGTCCTTATTTAAGTCAAGTTTAAATCTAAAAAAGGTTTCTAGCAAGTACATCTTGCTAAGGAGAGATTTTTCAGTGTACAATGTTTCTAATATATCCCATAACTCTTTAGCAGATTTAGTTTCACCGACTTTTCTCAAAACTGAATCAGACAAATTCAAAATTATGCTAGAGCAGGCTAATTCATCAATTTCAACACGTTGTGCAGGAGTATCAGGATCAAGATAGGTAGCAGTTATAGCTCGTAACACTTTCTGTTGTGTTAAAATGCATTTGATTTTCTGTTTCCACATAGTAAAGTCTGTTTTACCATTAAATGGTGACATGCCATATGACTTAGTGTTAGCAGCCATTTTTGCACAACAACTTAAGGATATAATACCGAAAACCATGGCACTATGAACACAGAATGCAGGACTTCCACCAAGGCAATCACAGGCACATGATATATGAAAACCAGAGATAATCAGGAACAGTTTTAAGGTGGTTTTGACCCCCAGGTTATACCCAGACAGATTCACAAGTTTCCTAAGTATGCTATAAGCAGGAAACCGAACAGAGCTCAAAGAATCAATAAATCTTGAATAATGGCAACGAAAGGAAGGCAGGTTAGCACATAGCATAGCAGCAGAAGAATGAAAAACAGGAATGAATCAGATAGGATCAGATCAAATTCAATACCAAGGCACAGAGCTCAAGAAGTCACACAGGTCATACTCAAACCACACAAAGGGATCTCAATTGTTGTGGTTATCCGAACCAGCAAAGAGATGCCCTACATGCTACGATTATCCAGACTAGCCTGCAGAGCTACGGGGAGAAGGGGATGGGGATGTATCTAGACCAACCAGATCTGAATACCTATCTATATGCAAGCCTAAACCCTAGGAAATCGAACATACATGAAGAAGGAGGTTAGGGCAGGGCGAGAACATTACCAGAGCGGGGCCTTAGGTGAGGGATCTTCCCGGCATACCTTCCACGCCATGGGGCGCAACGACGTGAGTCCTTCAGCGTGCAGGTCGAGCAGAGTTGCCGTCAACCTGGCTCTGATACCACTGTTGGGTATCAGAGCCAGCGACTCCGTTCTCCGACCTGTTTCACGCCGGACCCCAATCGAGGCTCTGACTGAGCCCGGTTTCCATGCGCGGATCGACGTCCGCTCTTCAAGCTTGGACCGCCGCACCCTTCCTTGATCTTCCAACGACCAGATCTCGAACTTCTGGCCTTGAGGAGATGCACCACCGCCTCGCTTCTTCGGATCTTGGGACAGGTTGGCTCAGAGCTTACCTTTGTGAAGCTCTGCCCTCCGACCGACCAAAGGCAAAGATGAAGGAGCCAGGGGACCGCAGTCTAACTCTCAAAGGCACTCACAAGCTCTCAAGGATCTCAGAAACCGAACACAGAGGAAGAAGGCTATAGAGAGGCGAGAGGATCTAGAGTGAGAGAGAGGATGAAAGCGGCGCTAGGGTTAGGGTTCGCACAACTTGTGAGAGACACGCGGGTCTCACACATATATATACATCGGGGCAAAATAACCGCACCAAAACAAAACCGTAAACTCGAACCGGGTTCCAATCCATAAACACAGCCTAAGAAATGGATACGGGTAATGGGCTCGGGAAGTGGGCTCTGAGAATAAAACCAAGGCCAAACCCAATTCTCAACATTTACACTAATATTCTGACGTATATTAATTTACTAAAATCATAAATAACATTGATAGTACTCATACGACAGAAACTAATAACAAAAAAATGTAAAAAGAAAAAAGCATATCAAAGTCGAAGATGTATCAATCCACAGAGGTTCAATTTGACCACCCTTAGAGACTCCAACGCCAAAATCATCAACATAAAATATATAAACGCATTTTACAATTTACACATTGTTGTTTCATTGACCTCCACTTATTTATAATTGTAATGTAGGCATTAACTCAATATTAATTGGGAGTAATATTATAGGCATATTAGGAGACTCATCTTTTGTAATTCATTTAACCACATTTCATATTGATGTATATAGCCTTATATTCTTGCCACATTTATTAGATTAATATACGTTATAAACTTAATTGGTTATTATAAAATCTATTTAATAATATATATATACTTAATAGAATAGTTAGTATTAATTAGTTACATACTTACCATATTTGTTGTTAGTTATCTAATATATTGTGTAACTATTTTCGGTATATTTTTTTTGGGGGAAAATAATTTTGGCTAGGGGTCTTGCTTTTAGATATACTAAATTGCTACCTGCGCGTTGCGCGGTTTATATGTTTATTTAATGAATCATGAATTATAATAATATTTTTTATTTTTAAAATAATATTTTAATATATACTCCCTCCGTCCCATTACATTAGACACATATTCCTTTTTGGTCTGTCCCATTTATTAGACACATTTCCTAATTTGGCAAAAAATTAACACAACATAATCAAAATTAACTACATTTAAAATTTCTACCTTACCCCCAAATATTCTATCAAATTCCCCGTATCTTTTTAAGTTTGTAATTAGTAATTATTTTATTAATATTTTATATATTAATCTTTTTTTAAACATTCAAACACTATTTGTCTTGGTTCATGTGCCACTCCCTCCGTGTTTAATAATATGAGACGGAGGGAGTATAATATAATTATGATAACTGAAATTTAGATCATATATAATTAACAAATGAAATAATTTAATATTATGACAATTGATCATTTACATATCAAACACTAAAATTTATTACAAATTCTGAAAAATTTCCTTGTTCACAACATTTGAAGTTTCCGACACACTGTTGTTGTCTTTGTCACAAATTAAGATCTTTATTCCAGCGCGACTTGTGACCCTAGACACAACTACATACAACTGTCCATGAGAAAATATTGGTTTGCTGAGTAAAGTTCCTTCATGCGAAAGTGACTGCCTCTGGCTCTTATTTATTGTCATAGAGATGACACTTGTATTGGAAATTATCTTCATTGAAATTTGAATGGAATTCGATGATCAGATGGAAAAATAGTCATCCTGAAAATTAATACCTTATCACCAATATTCTTTCCACTTAAAATCTTGGCCTCAATTACATGATTACCAAGTTGTGTCAAAATCAACCGAATACCATTGCATAAACCAGCTGAATGATCAATATTCCTTAACAACATAATCGGTGCCCCAAATTTTAATTTCATTTCATGATTTGGTAATCCAGAACACTTTAATGTATTCAAAAATTTTGAAGTGTGCATCTCATTAAGAACATCAGATATACTTTTTGTTCGTCACAATGAATCTGAACTTAGGTATACCTTGCCAATATTATTATTCAATGATAACATATACTGATTAACTCTCTCAACACATTATTTGTAGGTGCCAAAATAGCTCTATGATCCAAAAGAGAGTTATAGGATATGTTCTATCAACAATAGCTTTAATTGGATCATCGCCAAATTTAATGCTCATATGTTTAGGAATATCAATTACTCCATCGCCATCATTTGGCTGACCCAGATTTCCATCCCCAATTGATGCAACTCAATCAGCAAATTCTTTAAGTTGTGAAGACTGCATTTCGTCACTAATTACATTCAAACGCATGTTCTTCGTCAATCTCAAAACACATACGTGACGCCATAAATACGATGAGTTAATTGTTGCATTAACTACATCACATCTGCTGCCTTTTTGAATGACGGGCAAATTTTGTATAAAATCACCTCTAAACACAACTGTCTTTCCTCCAAATGGTAGATTATAACTTTGTGTGTTTTGGAATCGCATTATATCTCACATCACCTTATCGAATGCTTCAAAATAATGTTTGTGCAACATAGGTGCTTCATCCCATATTATGAGCCTACAACGTATCAGCAACTCGGCTAATTGGCTACTTTGTTCTATGCAATATTTGGAATCTTCGTTTACAATAATCGGAATAGAAAAGCGCGAGTGAGTTGCCCTACCACCGGGTAATAACAAAGATGCAATTTTACTAGATGCAATTGTTGTTGTGCTAGTAGCTATTAAAATTATACGCAAGTGCATGTATGTCTAACAAGTAATACAGATCTAAGTCCATATATCGTACCCAAGGGAGTGAAAGTGAATCGTGCACATTCTATTGCTTGTAAATTAATGGGGTTTTGTAATTTCCTTCAAACTAACATAACAAGAAAGCATATAAAATGAAACCAAACAGTGCTAGAACAATTAATAATATATCTTCCCACAAAATAATCATAAACTAATAAAATGCACTCGGGTTATTGACTTTCGATTATCTACCCTCCTATATGCTGCAGCATTGTTCAAGCATCAACTCTGGTTCTTGCAACCACACTCTTTTCTGTCTGTCTAGACTATTGTCATAGCGCTAGATCTATGTTTTCTTGCTAACCTTCATATGTCTATGATAGATTTTGCCTTCAAACAAGTAATTTCAAAACAAGGGTTCTTGCAAATCTTAGATTCCATGTATGTCTACACTAGAGATCAAGATTGACTACAAATCCCTCATCCTAGATCTCCTTTCGGTCTCACTAGGAGAAGTTTCTACCTGCCACTGTCGTGTTTAGATAGACAAACAAACCAGAATCGAAATCAAACACCAGATTTAATACAAGAACAACTTCAACATATATTCAGGAAGTTAAACCAGTCAATAACCCGAGCTTAAAAGGTGTAGCTCATGCTTACAAAGGATAAAAAGCAAATAACATTCAAGTTCATAACTCTAAACATTAAAAACGTAGAAATATTAAAGAAACAACTAAATAGATATAAACTATTCAGGTTTGTTGCAACATCCAATTCTTGCTTCCCACAAACTCCTCGTTCTTCTTGCTCAAACTCCTATGTTGATAATCCCTCTCATTGTGTTCTCTTTTTGTGTCCTCTCTCTTTTCTGAAAATATCTCTCCTGTCTCCCTTAAGCTTCATCCATGCCTTACACGTGGCTCCTCAATCTGCCTCCCAGTTCTGACAGTTCTCCTGGGTGACATGTATCCTACTTATGGGACAGGATCTGTAAAGTGCTGAGATCCTGTTTGCTGTGGTCCCGGATATTCCTCATTAGAGTTCTGGCCATGCTGCTCCTATGCTGCGACATCATATCAATCCTTCTTGCTCTTGTCATGCTCCAGCATAGTGAAACATGTGATACTATTCAAACAATTCTTTTCGCAAAAACTCATAATTAACACAATACTTCATAATATACCTAAATTTAATAGACTAACCAAATAACCTATATTATACCATTTATCCTATAAAACAAGACTATTCTAAGACATAATTAATTAAGTTCGACACAAAATAATAACTCTTTAAGAGAGTTATCACTCCCCCAAACTTAAGATGTTGCTTGTCCCCAAGCAACAAAGACTCAAACAGAACACAGAGGACTTAATTTACATATTCTTGTCTCTGAGCTCTCAGTTCACACTAAAGAAATAAAGAAGAAAAATTTCATTCATGACTCCTAAGTAATCAAGCTTCAGCCACCACAATTTAATAAGTTTAATTGAAGCAATCTAAGCTAGCTTGACAATCAAAGCTGCAAAACTTTTCTGCAAGATAGCTAACAAATGCTACAAGTTTAAACTTAACTTCCATTTCAGCTCTCATGATCATTGATGCCACTTTTTTTTACTACCTTCAAACTTTGGCACATTCTCCACTAATAGAAATTGTATCACATCAAGATCAAAAGGTCTTCTTGAGCTTCTAATGTAAGGCTGTGGCTAAGGTATGATCATTATGGACAAAGTGACTAATAAATTTGAGAGGCATGCTATAGGTCTTCCACTTAGAATTTATTCTTGGTATTGCATAAGAAGAGCTACAAATGATTTTAGACTCATAAAACCCCCTTTTTCTAGATGGTTATTCGTCCCATCTAATTTTTCTACTTTTCTTTTTTTCTTCTTTTTAATATATACACACATGCTACTTACAGGCTGCAGCATGGTTTATTTACAAACAAACTCTCAAGCTTCTACATATTCAATCTATTACAACTCTATCTTTTATTATTCTTCTGATCGCTAAGTGGGAGAACCTAAACAAGCCTACCTCTCAAATCAGGTCGAGTGTATGGGTAAATAGCTCACATCTTTTATGGTCAGAGTCAACAAAAAGGCTCAAGGCTCAAATCTAGGTGCAAAGGTAAATGATGTACAATGAAAAGAACTTCTGCAAGCACAAAGATGAAGAGACTGCTTAAATAATTTCCTCATGTAATACTCATTCGAATTTCGTCTCAAATGGTCTAACATTTTTAGGTAGGTGGCATCTCACATGTTCTTTTTCTCAGCAAAACTAAAGTACCATTTAAACTAAAGCACGTAGCATATCAGGTTTTCAAAAACCAAACAACTACAGCCTTTGTTCCTCAAGCTAGCCTATCATCCTAAGATTTAAACTTGAAAATCTTGGGGGCTGACTCTCAATCACTCAATTATCATTCACGAAATTTCAAGAGAAAGAGATTACTCACACACCCGCATCATTAAGTTCAAGACAAGATAATAGACAAACTATCGAAACTTCATAGCACTTTCTTGCACCATCAACTAAACAAACTAAACATCCATTCAAAAATAAAAACATCAACCTAACCAAAAAAACTAAAGCAATGGGTTCACACATTCACCCAAAACATCCACACAAGCACAAATTAAAAACATAGTTTTTTTTTTCAAAAGATAAGGTTTAGAATTGACCACAACCTTCAAGTAGGCTTCTTCTTCTTTCCAGCAGCAAACGTCCCTTTTTCAGCTTTCTTGTTCCGCACCTCCTTCACCAATTCTTGGGTTTGAAATTGCATCTCCATCATCATGGTATGGAGGTCCTCAAATTCCTTCAGAAGCTGGGTGCTCTGCTCAGAGATATCATCCAACTCTCCCTGCAAAACCTGCACAGAAGTCTGGTTAGCTGACGAGGGCTCCACTCCTTCCTTCTTCTGGGAGTTCTCATGCCTCTGGCGCAGATATCCAACATTGAAATAAGTCCTCATAGTCTTGCGCGGATCTTCTTCGTGAAATGGAACTCCAACTTTCTTGCAAAGCTCAAATATCAAGGAGGGGCAGAAAAGAGGTCCTCGTTCCTTTGAGGCAGAGTAGCCAACAACATCAACCAAGAAAGGTGCATAGTTGATCGGCTCGCCCTTCAGAATGGCAGCAATCATCAGGATGCGGTCCTAACCAATGTTGGTGTTATGTGTGGTCGGGCTGATCCTGTTTTTCAAAAACTGCAGCCACAAATTTGCCTCAGAATGTAGGAACTTGGAGAGCACATATTTGTTATCCTTCGCCTCATCATTCCACTGTGCTCCCGGGAGTCCTACCACCTTCAGGGTGTCATCTAACTGCTTCTTTGTGGGTGCAAAGCAAATCTCTATAAACTCATCTGGCTCGGGCGCATGAGTTCCAAATACCTCATGAATTGCTTCAGCATTCAGCCTCACTTCTTTTCCTCGAACAGTAGCAACAATCTCAGGCTTCTCAGTAGATGGTTGTTCACAGTTTGCGTAAAATTCCTTGACCAATGCAATGATGGGGAAAGGCGGTGGAACCACAAAGCTTTCCCACCCCTGCTGCTCAATATGCTTCATCAAATCTGCAGGTAACACTTTCAAGCTCTTGAAGCCTCTTTCGATTAACAGCTGTCTTTCCATAACAAACTTCATCATTTCTTTGTGTAGCCTGGATGAAAACTTGGGAAGGTTGTCAATTTCATCTGGGGTCAAGGCCTTCTTTTCTTCTACTTCCTTCTTGCCTTTCTTGATTTGCTCCTTCTGACTCAATTTTTCCTTTTTCTGAGACTTGCCAGATGTCTCTCCTTCTTTCACCGCAATAACTTTAATTCTCCTTCCTGTCTTGGGATTCCTTGGGATCGGTTCTTGCTCACTTGCTGGAACTTCTTCTTCCCTTTTTCTCTTGTTAACTTTCTTTGGTTTCTGTGGTGGTTCTTCCTCTTCTTCCTCTGAATCAACCTCTTCTTCGTCAGGTTATTCTTCTTCGGCCTCTGACTTCTCTGACTCTTCTTCAAGTTCCTCCTCGTCTGTTGCTTGCTCTTCTGATGCAGTAGCATCGCTCTCCTCCGAATTATGTTCATCCTCAGATTCTGTCTTTGTTTCCTCACTCTCTTGGCTAGCTTCTTCTTCTTGCTCTACATCATCATTTTCTTCGTTCTCTAAAATTTCCTCTTCATATTGTTTCTTATCCTCAACCTTCTTTTGTCTTGATTCTTTTGCTGAGGTAACTGTTTTCTTGGTTTGGGCTTTGGAGACTGGCTTCTTCTACTCCTTCTTGGCTGAATTTGACTCCTTCTTCTTCGTGCTTGAAGATGTTGGAGTAGCCTTCTTGCTTCCTGTTGATTTCTCTTTTTCTTCAGTCACTTGCAACTTCGCGACAGCATCTACCAGGTTTTGCAAAGGGTCTGTCTTTGCCCTCTTTGATTTCTCAGATTGCACTCCCTTCTTCACAACAGGTGCCTCCACGTCTGGTACTTCCACCGGATTGTCCGCACTTGTCTGCGGGAGTTTAGCGTTCCTACTAGCCATAGTTGCTAAAGCAGTTCGGCCAGACCTTCGCACTGGCTTTTCTGGCGCTTTCCCTTTTTTCTCAGAACTTGGGGTTGGACTCTCCTCCACGGATCCAGGTTTTCTTTTCGAAGGGTTCTTGGTTTTCATCTTTGATGTTTCTGTACTCAACCCAAATCAGAAAATAAGCTCGCGATATTTTTGCAAACACAATGCACGACTCAAGCACCCCCCTTTTCGACGAAAACAGCCTATCTCACAACAGTTCATCCAAGTAAAGAAAATACCCTCCCCCAAACTTTATGCTTCAGGAAAATCATTTAGAAAGTTTGGTTCGCAGACTCAAGAAAAATAATGATGGGTTCAAGTAATTCTCTTTACTGGAATAGAAATTTCAAACCTCAAAAAAAAAAAAAAAACAAATTACCCTTTTTTCAGTCCCGCATACGTAAAGCATAACACATTTTAGCCCTAACAATCGATTACTCATCACAATCTTGTAATCTCACACACTTCCCAAACATGAAATTCACAGAAATAATCAGATAAACTTCAAAAGAACATGATCCTCAGCAAAAATTTCAGAAAGATAAGAATTTAAAATTACCGTTGGCTGCATGTTGCCACATGTTCTCCCTCTAATTACAATTCACAATGACGACGAACAACGAGAAAGAAAAAATACTTACATTGGCTATTTAACCTCACAATTCTTTAACCTTTCTTTCTCTGCTTGTCTTTTTCTTCTTTCAAATACCCAAAATGGTGAGGTTTCTTTTTGGTTTTTCAGAATTATAAAGCGGAAGTAATATATACAGAAAATAGAAACCCTTTCGACTTCCTTTGAAATGACACAATAAAAAATTCAAAAATTTAACGGCCACAAGTAACCTGCCAAAAAGTGAGTCTGCCTCCGGTGATGTAAGGAGCAGTTCATCGATGGTTACTTGCCTTCCATGTGTCATTCTCTGCAATGATAATTCAAAATTAGAGTGCAAAAATCGTTTCCCTCTTTTTTTTTTTCAGATTTTCTTTAATCTATTAAAATAAAAACTTAAAGATATTCTAAATCATATAATATTAACTCTACATTACTCTAATGCATAAAGTTCATCTACCAATAATAATGAAATCATACTATTTACATGCTGTAGTAACTAGAGATAAAAACTACTAAACTAATAATAAGGCAGAAATAATAAAATGTAATAAATTAAAGATACTACTCCCTGAACCAGTTTTGACATTATTTTAATGAAATTCCTTCCATTGGTTCAGGGACTCAGATGCTTAAGGCTCTTCAATAGGAATGGAACCCTTTTCCCTGTTTATGCTTCCTCCATGATAGTGCTTCACCCTAGCTCCATTTACTTTGAATGTTTCTCCAGTATCCTCATTCTTCAAATCCACTGCTCCATGTGAATACACCTTGACCATTACAAAGGGTCCTGACCAACGAGATTTCGGCTTCCCTGGAAATTGCTTCAGCCTGGAGTTGAACAATAAAACCTTCTGTCCTTCTTCAAATTTCCTCTCAGAAATCCTGCTGTCATGCCATTTCTTAACCTTCTCTTTGTATAGCTTGGCATTTTCATATGACTGCAGCCTTAGTTCATCAAGGTCATTCAACTGCAACATCCTCTTTGCACCACTGCATTTTGGATCCAAATTCAACTTCCTTGTTGCCCAGTATGCTTTATGTTCTAACTCCAAAGGTAAGTGACAAGCCTTCCCAAAGACCAACCTATAAGGTGACATTCCCAAAGGAGTTTTATATGCAGTCCTGTAGGCCCATAATGAATCATCAAGATGTTTAGACCAATCCTTCCTGGTGACATTCACCATCTTCTCAAGGACACACTTCACTTCCCGATTGGAAAGCTCTGCTGACCCATAAGTCTGCGGATGATAAGCTGTGGAAACTCTGTGGGTAACATTATACTTTGCCAACATTGCAGACAGACTGTTATTGATGAAGTGAGTGCCTTCATCACTGATTAAAGCTCTTGGTGTGCCAAATCTGGTGAAAATATTTTTGTGGAGGAACTTCATTACTGTAGCTGAATCATTGCGGGCACAAGCACATGCTTCAACCCACCTAGACACATAATCAACTGCCAGTAAAATATATTCATTCCCAAAAGACATTGGAAATGGACCCATAAAATCCATTCCCCACACATCAAACAATTCTACCTTGATTATGTTGTTCAGTGGCATTGCATTTCTAGCAGGCAAGTTTCCAACACTCTGACATCTATCACAATTCTTCACAAATGAAAATGAATCTTTAAAAATAGTGGGCCGAAAGAAACCTGACTGAAGAACTTTTGCGGCTGTTCTCAGTCCACCATAATGTCCTCCGTATGCTGCAGCATGGCAGTCTGCCAGAATTACCTGCACATCCTTCTCTGGTACACACCTCCTAAAAATCTGATCTGGTCCTTGTCTGTACAGCATTGGATCATCCCAATAGTAGTACTTCGTGTCATGAAGAAACTTTTTCAACTGCTGCCCCTTGATTCCATAGGGTTTCCTCCCAGTAGCCAAATAGTTAGCCATGTCGGCATACCACCTCTTCACATCTCATCAGCTGTGATGGGTTTTGTATACTGAAAGCATTTATTATAATGAGTATACAACGGTTTATTTCTCCTATCTGTTAACAATCTTACAAGTACGAACAATGGTATCCTCTTGTCTCATCGATAGGGACAATCATACGACGTGTTGTAAATCACAGAAGACAGTATGATCACTTGACCTAGTGAGACATAAACCTAATCACAGCCGAGACAGCGTATGAGGATACGTCTGTCCGGATGGCTGCGGCATTGTCGGAATAAGTAGTATGTCTTGGTTACTTGACATGCTGGTACGCAGGGGTGGCGTATTGATGGACCGCAATGAGATGTATTCGTCTGTCTGCCAATAGCAAATACAAGATCTCATTATATTGATTGAGTCCAAACCCTAACGAAGGTTCAGGGGTTTGCACGGGTTGACGGTTGCTTTGACTTGCCATGGTGGAGAGCCTAAGTAACGTGCTCGTATATCCGCATCTTGGGTAACAGCAGTTCGAGTAGTACCGCCAGAGACTGGGTTTAGGTAACCATATACGATTAATTAATGGATGTCCAGTAACCTTAAATATGGGGATTCTCAATTAATGCAGCTCGTTCTCAAAACGTGGTAATAAAGGGGTAGGTCAGTATTAATTCTGTGGTGAAAAGAATTAATATTAATTAATAAATTGTGTCCCGGGTTGTGGACATGGGAATTAATTAATTTATAGGCCCACTTTATTATTTGCATTAGGTCCCAGGTCTGGCCCAAGGAAAGTGTGCTGAATTGAGCCCAGTAGCCCATTAGGGATAAAACCCTGGGTCTATAAATAGACGACTCTCTCTGGAAACCTTAGTAACAAGTGAGATTATTAAAATCAGTCAAAACCCTAGGGCAGAGAGAGAGGGGGCGCCGACTTCACTGTCAGAAGGAGGAGAATTTCGATTCTGGTCCTTCTCAAGCCACAGATCTACGGAGTCCTCACCAGTAGTAGATCTGATCAGCACCGGGATACAGATCTGAAGATCTAATCTGGAGAACAAATTTCTCTTTTCTTCTCTCTTTATTTTCAATTTTTTCTAAGAAATTAGATTGCTAATTTTGGATTCCGCAGATTAAATCGAATTGCATGGTTGAATTGAAGTTGGAAATTCAAACGCAAAAGATCGGTTCAGACTCGACGGAATAACGGTAATTCCTCAATCCACAATTCTTGTAATTAAAATCATAGGAGCATGCTAGGATTTATCTTGTATTTAATTATGCATAAAATCCATAAATCGATCCGGTTCAATTTGGTTTTGGTGATTCGGTTCACGGGAAAACCCTACAATTGGTATCAGAGCCAGGTTCTTGATTTATGGCTCTTTTGTGTATAATTAAATTCAATATGCATGTATGTATGAATTTATTATTGTGGATAGTTTTTGTTCCTCGTGGCAACCCGTGTGATTCAGCCCGCGGTGGTTTATCCGTGTAGGGCTGAATTGTTTTTGTAAAATCACAAGAAAATCCGTGATTAGTGTAGATTTGAAAAATTTTAATAGAATAGATTTTCTGTAATTTTTTCAAATTATGTAATTGGACGGGTCGAGGACGAAGAACGAAGACGGAGCCGACAGAGGACCGGCGAGGACACGGCGGACAGCGGCATGCGGCGCGCACGGGCAGCAGCCACGACGCGCGACTGGACAGGGGCGCGCGAGCCCGCAAGGCGAGCGCGCGCGGCTGCGCAGGGCGGCGGCCGGATCCGGCGATCGGCTGGCGGCGGCGGTGGTCGTCGTCGGCTGATGCTGTCCCGTCACGGTCGCTCGTATTTTGGTGGTTTGTGCAGTCCTGTGTAAACCCTAGGGTTTGCATTAGGGTTAGGGCAAATCATCAGATCACAAAGGCCTAAATCCCAAAAGATTTGGTGGATCAAGATTTGGAGGCCCTGGAAGATTTGAAAAAGATTTGGAATTATCCAAATTAAATTCAAATTCAAATTTTAATAGATAGAATTTATTTTTTCTATTTTGGGGCCACGAGGAATTTTTATTTGTCTTAATTGTCCTCATATGATATGTGATTTATTTATGTGCGCAATTAAGCATGTGTAGATAATAGGAAAAACATGATTTATCGCTTTTATTATTTACAGCTTTCCGAGCTTGCTTATGTGATTAATTTCTTGTTGGATTATATTTTGGGAATTTTTGGGCTTGTATTATTACATGCAAAAATTTGGGAAATATAATGACAAAGAAATTGTGTGTGCGCATAAAGAAACCTTTTAAAAGAAAAATACTAATCAGATTTTTTAATTAAAATCAATAGACCTCCACAAAGCGGTCCTAGGCTGTAAGTGTATCGCTCGTTCTAGTAAACGTCTACGAGTGTAGCTTGCTAGTTCCTAGAGGTGCATGGGTACTGTTGTTGGGATTTCTAGACAAACAATTTAAATCATGTGAATAGTGGGAGGGTTTTGTGTAAACGTCTACTAGTGTAGCTTGCGTAGATCTCTTTCACAAGTATTCTAGGATTGATTTAAATTATAGATAACAAAAGCTTTAAGGGTTGTGCGGTATGGTTACGTGCCATGCTAAACTGTCTCTTTTGGCCGGAGTTATATTTGTGGTTAATTGCTTAGAAGCATCTTAGAATATAATGCAAGAATTGCATCCCTGTTCTTGAGAAATGGCTTGGTCTAAGGTTTTCACTAATTATTAATTTCTAGTGTCAAAAGCTTCCTGACATGGTAGTGAAATTAAATGGATTGGGGCTTAAAACCCGCAGTTCTGGTTGAGGGTGACAACGTAAACGTCTACGAGTGTAGCTTGCGGTGGGAACTCTTGGGCAATTAGTGGAAAACATTTGTATTTGATTTATTAAAAGGTTTTCAATGCATTTGTTTTTTAAGTTCTACATGTATGTTCGTATTTAAGATTCTTTATTGTTTCAGATATGTCTATGTCTACTGTCGATCATTTACATGCTCTCAATCCTCTAACTGGTCCAAACTTCCATGAATGGAGATACTGCATTGAGTATATCCTCCTGACTAAGCAACACATGTTTGTTCTTACTATGATGCCACTTGCCCCACGTTACCATAAAGTCTCTAGACGTGAGAAGGAGTACTATGACAGATGGGTGACATCTGAGGATTTTACTTACAAGTTAATCTCAGATAACCTGTCTAGAGAACTCAAGCTCAAATACATGGGCTATTGTAGCTCTGTAGCGATCTGGATGGACTTAGTGGCCACATTTGGTGAAGTGGAACAGACTATCAACTGTGATCTCGTAAAAGACCTAGTCTGTAAGAGAATGGTTGATGGCAGTTCGGTGACACTGCATGTGATGATGATGGATAACACCATGAGACGATTCACACGTAGAGGTGGATGTATATCTGATCGGGCTAAGATCGATATAATCCTGAACTCTTTACCGCTTTCATTCTATGACTTTAAGATGGATGTGGCTAAGAGAAGTGAGTACTCCTTCAAAGAGTTGCTCACTGATCTCATAGCAGGACAGTCTTTCGTACCTTCATGGGATTCTGAGTTATCAGATCTTGAGCACAGCTTGGGCACATTGAAAGATGTGGTTCATACTGTGTGCAAGAACATGATTGATCGCAGATCACGTGAGAGGAGGTCAAATGAAATGAACAGGGTTGGTGTCACTTCAAGTAAGAACGCATGCGGAAGCAAGGGACAAGGTACGTCATTTGCATTCGTAACGGAAACATGTTTAGCATCAATTTCTACTCATTCGTGGGTAATGGATACTGGAGCTACTGATCATGTTTGCTACATTTTGCAGGGGTTCCCACCGAGGAGGGTGCTGAAGAATGAAGAGGTTACCATCTCGATGGGGAACGCAGCACAAGTGAGTGCAGCTGCCATTGGAGATTTCACCTTGTACTTTGATGATTGTGTTTTAACTTTGAGAGATGTTTTGTACGTGCCGGATTTTCGGCGAAACCTTATTTCAGTTTCCAAACTTTATGTTGATGGATATTCAGTTATTTTTTTATAGTGGTGTTTCTATCATTGGTAATAACGGTGTTATCTGTCGTGGGATGCTGAATAATTCTCTCTATGTTATTAATTGTAATCATAAAGCTTCCACAAGTATTGCATGTAATTCATCCGTAATTGATAATCCTAGAAAGAGAAAACTTACTTCTTCTGATGAGGATCTTACATATCTCTGGCACTTGAGACTGGGTCACATCAGCTTGAAGCGGATTCAGAGACTTGCATATGACGGTACATTGGACTTAGTCCGGGCTGTACCTTATCAAGTCTGTGAATCCTGCATTGAGGGCAAGATGTCAACTAGGCCTTTCAAGGCTAGTCAGTCTCGAGCAGAGGAAGTGTTAGAATTGATCCATTCTGACTTATGTGGACCGATGTCCACACAGGCTCGTGGAGGGTACGAGTACTTCGTCACTTTCATTGACGACTACTCAAGGTACGGATATGTTTACCTGTTTCGCTACAAGTCTGAATGCTTTGAGAAATTCAAAGAGTTCAAGGCTGAAGTAGAAAAGAAGGTCGGGAAAACTATCAAGTCACTGCGATCTGACCGCGGTGGCGAATACCTCGGTAACGAGTTCCTACAATATTTGTCAGAAAATGAGATTACATCCCAGTGCACTGCACCGGGTACAGCAAAATGGTGTAGCTGAAAGAAGAAATAGGACTCTTCTAAAGATGATAAGATCAATGATGAGTTATGCAAACTTACTAATTTTATTTTGGGGCTACGCATTGGAGACAGTAGCTTACATGCTTAATGTGGTGCCTTCTAAATTAGTTCCTGAGACGCCTTCTGAGCTCTTCCTTGGTCGCAAACCTAGTTTGTGCAAGTTTAGAGTATGGGGCTGTCCGGCACACGTACTGTCGAAGGAACCTGATAAGTTAGAAAGCAGGTCAAAAGTAATGTTGTCATAGGGTGTCCCAGGCATACGAAAGGTGGTTACTTTTACTGTCCTGAGAGTCAAAGAGTCGTTGTTAGCACCAACGCTAGATTCTTGGAGGATGATTATGTGAGTAATCACAAGTCAAGGAGTGATATCGTTCTTCAAGAAATTGAGAACGAGAATGCAATTCCAAGGGAAGGGGAACGTGTAGATGTGGGTGCACCTGTGAGAGGCACAACACCACATACACGTTCTTCAGTGCAAGGTGCAGGACCACAAGTTACTGCACCTACTACTGACACGGCACCGATGCCTCGTCGTAGTGGGAGAGTAATTTTCTAGTCGAAAAGGTACATATTCGTGGGTGAGTCTTCGGACTTGAGCCCGGAAGACGGACATAAGGACTCTGACCCACTGACTTACGAAGAGGCAGTGCAGAACAAGGATGTTGCCAAATGGCGTGTCGCCGTGGATTCTGAAATAGAATCCATAACTGCTATAGATGTATACCAGAAAACTGATTTGCCGGATGGCTTTAGGGCCATAGGGTGCAAATGGGTATACAAGAGAAAGAAAGGGGCGGATGGGAAAATCACGGCTTTTAAAGCCAGGCTGGTGGCAATGGGTTATAGTCAGAAAGAGAGCATTGACTATAACGAAACCTTTTCACCCGTAGCCATGCTCAAATCCATCCGGATACTCCTTGCCATAGCTGCGCATATAGACCTCGAGATCTGGCAGATGGATGTCAAAACCGCTTTTCTAAACGGTTACCTTAAAGAAGGTAGGGACATCTATATGCAGCAACCCGAGGGTTACATAAGCAAGGGCAAAGAACATCTTGTCTGGAAGCTTAGGAAGTCCTTGTATGGACTTAAGAAAGCTTCAAGGTCGTGGAACTTACGTTTCAATGATGTGATTAAATCCTATGGATTTGCACAGTTGGAAAACGAAAGTTGTGTTTACCGACTTTGTGTCAGTGGGAGCGTGGTCTTCCTTGCACTTTACGTTGATGACATACTCCTATTTAGAAACAACGAGGGAGTGATGTCGGAAATCAAGGCTTGGTAATCCGAACAGTTCCAAATGAAGGATCTGGGAGAAGCTGGCTACATTCTTGGGATTAAGGTCTTACGAGATCGTAAGAGAAGAATGTTGAGCTTATCCCAGACATCCTATGTGGATACTGTGATTGCCCGGTTCAGCATGCAACTCACCAAGAAAGGCTTGCTACCTTTCAGACATGGCGTTCATCTTTCTAGTGGGCAGTATCCTCAGACACAGCGGGAGAAAGATGAGATGAGTCTTATACCATATGCTTCGGTTGTGGGTAGCCTCATGTATGCGATGCTGTGTACCAGGCCAGATATCTGTTATGCCGTTGGCATGGTAGCAAGATATTAGTCTAACCCTGGACAGGCGCACTGGACTGCTGTAAAGCACATCCTCAAGTATTTGAAAAGAACTAGGAATTTCTGCCTAGTTTATCAAAGTGAGGATTTGTGCCTGATAAGCTCATATTTATACTAACTTATCTATATTTTTCTCCATTGTTTCAAGTACATTTTGTTATGTTTTTACTTATTTTGGTGCATGAGTCTACTTTAGAGGGTGTTATGCCTATGATGGATAATTTTTGCAGGTTTAAGGCCAAATTCATTGGAAACCCGTACCGAAAGTAGATGATGTTCAAAGGAATAGTCAAGAATTCTTCCACACATGGAATCCGAGCTAATGGAGCATGGGAGTAGAAAGATCTTTGAATTAGCTTTCCAACGCAACTGGAATCGGGTCAATCGGAGTTTGGAAGCAAAAGTTATGGCCAAAACCGTGAGACTGCGCAGACTGATGTTTTTGTGTCGAGAGACAGGAATTGTGTCGACCGAAACAGAGGTCAAAACTCCAGAAACTTGTGATCTGCAATCCTGTCGACCGACAGGATATGTGTCGATCGACACGGAGGCCCGAAAAAGCTGTTTTAGGCCTGTTT
>JAPKLW010001654.1:33092-60676 GCA_026898455.1 Plectranthus barbatus | reverse complement strand
AATCTAGATTAAAAGAAGGACCGAGAGGTGAATTGAGATCTAGGTTTGTAGTTAATAATTGGAGATGATAATTATTAATAGGAAGAGAGAATTAATTGTGTTTGTTTTCTATCTCAAAAGGAAGAAACCTACATAGGAATAATTAGATAATTTGGTGTTCTTGAGACCGAGAGGAGATAGTCACTGATTAATAATCTAGGATTTAATTGCCTGACCAAGGAATTTAATCCACAAAAATCTATGTTTTCCCCATTTCTGAGTAGATTGATATTTGCATGTTGATGATTAGATAATATGCCCTAGGATTTGTGCTTTCCTTTATTGTTTTCAAAACCCTTTATTTTCTGCATTGTCATCTCTAAATTACAAAATAAAATCCCTTTTCCAAAACCCTCAAACATATGTGTTCTAAAAATTATGACTAGTACTTTGGATATTTCGTTGCATAGTCCCTGTGGGATCGACCACCTTAGGGTGTAAAAATTATTTGCTCGCTGTTTCTGCAGCTATCAGTGCCCTGTGGGTTATATAGACTCGGATTTCCAAGGAGACCAAGATGAGAGGAAATCGACCTCAGGATATGTGTTTACCCTGGGAGGTGGAGCTATATCTTGGAGGAGCTCAAAGCAAAAATGCATTGCTGATTCCACCATGGAGGCGGAATATGTCGCCGCCTCCGACGCCTCGAAAGAGGGTGTGTGGCTCCGGAACTACATTTTAGAGTTGGGCGTGATCCCGAGTTTGCCGAAGAGCATCACAATTTATTGTGATAACTCTGGTGCAGTGGCATACTCAAAGGAACCGCGGTCTCACATGGCAAGCAAACACATAGAGAGAAAGTACCATATCATACGAGAAATCGTATCGAGGGGCGATGTGCTGATTAAGAAGATTGACACTGCTGACAATCTTGCTGATCTATTTACAAATAGCTTGCCGCAGAAAGTTTACGAAAGTCATATTCGTGAGCTAGGTCTGAGGTGGATGCCGACCACTGATAGTGGTTAAAGAGACAACATACTAGATAGACGGACTGTATACTCTGTAATAGCTTAGTTATGCTTTGAATATAAGTGGGAGATTGATGGGTTTTGTATACTGAAAGCATTTATTATAATGAGTATACAACGGTTTATTTCTCCTATCTGTAAACAATCTTACATGTATGAACAATGGTATCCTCTTGTCTCACCGATAGGGACGATCATACGGCGTGTTGTAGATTGCAGAAGACAGTATGATCACTTGACCTAGTGAGACATAAACCTGATCACAGTCGAGACAGCGTATGAGGATACGTCTGTCCGGATGGCTGCAGCATTGTCGGAATAAGTAGTCTGTCTTGGTTACTTGACATGCTGGTACGCAGGGGTGGCGTATTGATGGACCGGAGTGAGATGTATTCGTCTGTCTGACATCAGCGAATACAAGATCTCATTATATTGATTGAGTCCAAACCCTGACGAAGGTTCAGGGGTTTGCACGGGTTGACTGTTGCTTTGACTTACCATGGTGGAGAGCCTAAGTAACGTGCTCTTATATCCGCATCTTGGGTAACAGCAGTTCGTGTAGTACCGCCTGAGACTGGGTTTAGGTAACCATATCCGATTAATTAATGGATGCCCGGTCACCTTAAATATGGGGATTCTCAATTAATGCAGCCCGTTCTCAAAACGTGGTAATAAAGGGGTAGGTCAGCATTAATTCTGTGGTGAAAAAGAATTAATATTAATTAATTAATTGTGCCCTGGGTTGTGGACATGAGAATTAATTAATTTATAGGCCCACTTTATTATTTGCATTAGGTCAAAGGTCTGGCCCAAGGAAAGTGTGCTGAATTGAGCTCAGTAGCCCATTAGGGATAAAACCCTGGGTCTATAAATAGAAGACTCTCTCTGGAAACCCTAGTAACAAGTGTGATTATTAAAATCAGTCAAAACCCTAGGGCAGAGAGAGAGGGGGCGCCGACTTCACTGTAAGAAGGAGGAGAATTTCGATTCTGGTCCTGCTCAAGCCACAGATCTACGGAGTCCTCACCAGTAGTAGATCTGATCAGCACCGGGATACAGATTTGAAGATCTAATCTGGAGAACAGATTTCTCTTTTCTTCTCTCTTTATTTTCAATTTTTTCTAAGAAATTAGATTGCTAATTTCGGCTTCCACAGATTAAATCGAATCGCGTGGTTGAATTGAAGTTGGAAATTCAAACGCGAAAGATCGGTTTAGACTCGACGGAATAACGGTAATTCCTCAATCCACAATTCTGGTAATTAAATTCATAGGAGCATGTTAGGATTTATCTTGTATTTAATTTTGCATAAAATCTATAAATCGATCCGGTTCAGTTTGGTTTTGGTGATTCGGTTCACGGGAAAACCCTACAAGCTGCTCATCTGGAAATTTATCATTAACTTGCTCAATCTCTTCTTCTTCATTGAGGTTTTCCAATCTGGAAAGATGGTCTGCTACTTGGTTTTCAGTTCCCTTCTTGTCTCTGATTTCTATATCAAACTCTTGTAGTAACAATATCCACCTGATTAACCTTGGTTTGGCATCTTTCTTGGCCATTAGATACTTGATTGTTGAGTGGTCTGCATAAACAATCACCTAGGATCCCACCAGATATGATCTGAGTTTGTCAAATGCGAACACCACAGCTAACAGTTCTTTCTTTGTGGTTGTTGTTAGCGTGTGTGACACACTAGTGCAAGCGCACACTATCACAAGTAATATAAACGGAGTATTCTCCGAGTATCGATTCCACAGGGAAGGGTTAAAGGTGCACAAACACTCAACTCGGTTTAATTTATGGGGGAAAATGATTTGGTTTGTTTAATTATCCTAGACATGAATTAATAAGGAAATGACAAATAGCATAAAAACAGGGGATGACCAAAAACAGGGGAAAATGGGAAAAACCGGATCGGACAATTTCTTTTAAATCAACGATAAAAATGACCTAGGCTATGGAATCAGCTTGCTTCAGACAGACATGCTACAGCATCGCAACAGCACAGAGTAAATTGCAGCCAAATTTATGTTCTCAACTAGATTTCCCAAAATAGATGAGATAGCTTTCCCTAATTTAATTTAACATACTCCTATGTCCAAATTCAAATTAAGTCCAACACTATTCACTGCTCTCTTAGGCATTTAAACAAACACAACATCTACATATTCCTATGCAACATATTGTGTAGCAATTGAGGTTTCTACTCATAACCTTAATTTTTCCAAACCAAGATTAAGCATAAATCACAAACACAAGCTCCCACAAGGATTGCAATTAAGAGAATTAAACCTTCAAAAGCTCAAACTCCATGTCATTAACAACAATGTTGCACAAGAAAATCAAAACATGCAAGCTTCATCCATAGCCCAAGGTCAACTAATTTAGCTCATATTTACAAAGGTAAGAGCTGAAATCAATCCTTCAAATGTAATATCCATGATTAGAAAACTGAATTAAAGACAAGAAGATGATGAGAAGAACCCCCCTCCGATCGGCTGCAATGAAGAACGACTCGGCCCCTCGAGCTTCTCGTCGGTTGAGCTAAGACAAGCTACTCCTCGCCTCTTCTAATCCTTATTCCAGCTGAGATGTTCCTTTCTTCTCAATTTCCTTCCTTCTCCTTGCTGAAAATCTGGAGCTCTCGTGAGTGTGTGACGAAATTTCCAAGGTGAGGCTCCCTCTTCTCTCTCCCCAATTTAGCTTTTATATCTCCCCCCAATTCTAGGTTTCCCTTTTTAGTAACATTCCCCAAATTGTCCTTGGAAAAATGGCTGAAATTAATCTGTTTTCGCACTCCCACATCAGCAAAAATAGCATTATCCACATCATGCCCGAATTTTGACCAAGTTGACTGGGACTGGTTCAGCTCAACGTGCTACAGCATCTGCTTTCCTTTGCTCCAGCATAGACTTCGAAAACAAGGCAATTTCCTGCACGGCAAACTCACTCCAATTCCTCCAAAAACATCGTTATTTACTCCAAAACACGAAATAAACATGAAAGGACTCGAACAACTAAATACAAGACCAAAACAACATTTATTTGGGTAAACATAGACGAAAGACTCTCTAAAACGAACTAAAATAAAAGAGAATATAACTCTTTTTCAAGAGTTATCAGTTGTATAATTTCTCTAAGCTCCATCAAGGGTTCGACTTGCATAGTAGATCACCCTGAATATCTTCTCTTTTCTCTGCCAAAGCCACTCCTAAAGCATAATTGCTGGCATCACACATAAGTTCAAATCGAGAATTCCAATCTAGCGGTTGCATAACTGGTGCAGAAATCAGAGCAGACTTCAGCTTCAAGAATGCTTCCATACATTGTGGAGAAAACTCAAACTTCCTATCTTTCTCAAGCAACTCAGATAAGGGCTTTGCAATTTTTGAAAACTCTCTTATAAATATTCGATAAAATCCTGCATGCCCCAGAAAACTCCTGACTGCCTTGACTGAACTTGGTACTGCCATCTTTTCTATCACCTCAATTTTGGCCGGATCAACTTCCATTCCAGCTTTTGATATCTTGTGTCCTAAGACCACTCCCTGTTGCACCATAAAACAACACTTTTCCCAGTTCAGCACCAACTGTGATTTCTCACATAGTTTCAAAACATTTTCCAAATTCTCCAAACATACTTCAAAATCCTCCCCAAATACTGAGAAGTCATCCATAAAAATTTCCAATCCATTATCTATCATCTCAGAGAAAATTGCAATCATACAACGCTGAAATGTTGTTGGAGCATTGCATAATCCGAAAGACATCCTCCTAAAAGCAAATGTTCCATAGGGACAAGTAAATGTGGTTAATCCTTGATGTTCTGGAGCTATTTCTATCTGATGAAACCCTGAATATCCATCCAAAAAGCAGTAAAACTCCTGTCCAGCTAGCTTATCCAGCATCTGATCTACAAATGGTAAAGGAAAGTGATCCTTCTTTGTTGCATCATTCAACTTCTTGTAGTCAATGCAAATTCTCCATCCAGTTTCTGTCCTTGCAGTGATCATCTCATTGTTCTCATTCTGAACTACTGTAACTCCTCATTTCTTGGGAACACATTGTACAGGGCTTACCCAAGAGCTATCATATATGGGAAAGATAATCTCTGCATCCAACCATTTAATCACCTCTCTCTTTACTACCTCTTTCATATTGGGATTTAGCCTCCTCTGTGGCTGAATAGAATTCTTACTCCCTTCCTCTATCAAGATTTTGTGCATGCAGATTGTAGGACTTATCCCCTTGATGTCAGAAATAGTCCATCATATCGCACGCTTATGCCTTTTCAACAATTCTAACAGACTTTGCTCATTTTCTTCCTTCAAATTTGCTGCTATGATCACAGGTAGTGTATCTGATTCACCCAAGTAAGCATACTTCAGGTGAGCAGGTAAAGGTTTTAGGGTTAATTCTGGAGGTTCCTCCATAGAAGACTTGGTCCCTTTTATTTCTCTAGATAACAGATCCAACAGTTCAAATGGTTGCCGAACTCCCCCAAACTTTTGCCCTTGCTCTGCCCATGCTGCAGCTTCACATGGTAATTCCTCAGCATCATCTTCCTTCCCAGAATGATTTTTCTCAAAATATTCTTCTATTGCTGACTCCAATACCTCCACAGAAAAACATTCCTCATAATCATCATGAACCTTCATGGCTTTAAACAAATTAAAAGTAGCTTCTTCATCTTGTACCCTCATAATCAGCTCTCCTTTTTCTACATCAATCAGTGTTCTTCCTGTAGCAAGAAATGGTCTTCCCAGGATAATTGGCACCTCTCTGTCTGCTTCATAATCCATAATTATAAAATCTGTAGGAAAGATAAACTTATCTACCCTCACGAGCACATCTTCAATCTTTCCTTCAGGATGTACAGTAGATCTATCAGCTAACTGAAGAAAAATGGTGGTAGGTCTAGCTCCTCCAATGCCCAATTTTTGAAAAATTGATAATGACATCAAATTTACACTTGCTCCTAGGTCACATAGAGCCCTACCCACATCTCGACCTCCAATAGAACAATGGATAGTGAAACTCCCTGGGTCGTTTAACTTAGCTGGAATCTGTCCCCTTAGAGGTCCACCTACTTCCTCAAACAATGAAACTGTTTCAAATTCCTTCAACCTCTTTTTCTTTCCTTCAAAAACTTCACATAAGTTGGCATCTGCTCAAGTGCTTCCACCAATGGTACATTGATATGAATTTGTTCCAGCATTTCCAAAAATTTCTTGAATTGTTCCTCCTCTTTCTGCTTCTTAAATCTAGTTGGGTATGGTGGTGGTGGTGCATAATCATATTCCTCCAAACCAGATTTCCTCTTAGTTTTAGAAATATTTCCTTCAGAACTCTCTGCAGGTTTCTCCACAGGATCTTCTTCTATCTTCAAATCAGGGGGCACATCCTCCTTCTCCAGCAACTTATCTTTTTGCAAATTTTCTTTGGTTATTGCAGCTCGTGCTGATGATCCTTCTCCTACTTCCGAATTCTCAGCCCTTCTCTCTTCAAATTGTTTCCCACTTCGAAGTGTGACAACTTTACAATGCTCTTTTCCATTCATTGGATTCTCAGTGTTACTCGGCAATGCTCCTGGTGGCCTGCTTCTTAATTCATTGGCTAACTGCCCCATTTGCACTTCCAGACTCCTTAAAGAAGATGGTTGGCTCTGAATAAGAGCATCTTGATTTTTAAGCCGCACTTCATTTTGAGTCATGAATTCCTTCATCATTTCCTCCATGGTTTTCTCTTGTTTCGGAGGTGGAGCTTCGAGACTCTGCTATTGATTATAACCTCCTTTGTTATAATGTTGCTCCCTTCCTGCAGCATTTTGATTTCCTTGTCCAGACCAAGAAAAGTTTGGATGATTTCTCCATCCAATGTTATAAGTGTTTGAATATGGATTATTAGTCTGGTGATGATGATTTCTATTTCCCATATAGCAAACCGACGCTAGATTTGATGGACATTCCTCAAATTGGTGTGCTCCTCCACAATAATTACAATCCAAAGGTCTTGAGGTTTCTGCACACATTGGAGTTGTTTTACTTGGACTGGTATTTTTCTCAATGCTCTTCATAGTTGCTCCCAGAGCCTCCATTTGCGCAGTCAAAGCTTTCATTGGATCAACTTCCAGCATACCTGCTACCTTAGGAGTGGAGATAGTTGTTGCTCTTGAATTTGACCAGAAATAGTTATTAGCAGCCACTTTGTCCAAAATTTCACAAGCTTCATTGTATGTCTTGTCCAACAATGCTCCTCCAGATGTAGCATCTATCATCATTCTTGAATTACCATTCAGCCCATTGTAGAAAATTTCCATCTGAATACAATAAGGTATTCCATGGTTTGGACATCTTCTGAGCAGTTCTTTGAATCTTTCCCATGCCTCACTAACAGACTCATCTTCCTGTTTAAATGCCATGATTGCATTCCTACATCGTGCATTTCTTGTCGGAGGGAAATATTTCAGCAAAAAGGTTTCAGTCAGCTTGTTCCAGGTAGTTACAGATCCTGGTGGCAAATTAGTGAGCCAGGTTTTTGCACTATTCCGTAGAGAAAAAGGGAACAACCGCATTCTCAAGGCCTCAGGTGTAACTCCTTGCAGCTTGAAGTTATCACAAATCTCTAAGAAAGATTTTAAATGCAAATGTGGATCTTCTGTAGCCTGTCCCCCGAACTGCCCTAGACTCTGCAGCATTTGAAACATCACAGGTTTCAACTCAAAGTGATGTGCCTGAACTTCTGGCCTCGCAACCCCTGGATCAAACTCCAAGAACATTTGTGTTGTATAAGTTCTGATTATCCTATCTCTTTCATCAACCAGATTTTCCTAGTGAACTTCCGGCTATGGAATTCTGTCAGCCATCTTTCTAGCTCTTTGTTTTCTTCTGTTCTTTCTAAAAGTTCTATCTATCTCTGGATCAAATAGAAATATTTCCCTGATTGTCTCCTCACTCATACACCGCTAGCGTTCCCTACAATTATAGAAAATGATTAGTTTCCTACAACTTCAGTTAACCAACTATGCATGCAAATTCATACAATAAAATAGCATACAGACTCAATATCAATCACTCCCCGGCAACGGCGCCAAAAACTTGTTGTTGTGCTAGTAGCTATTAAATTTTATGCAAGTGCACATATGTCTAACAAGTAATACAGATCTAAGTCCAGATATCGTATCCAAGGGAGTGAAAGTGAATCGTGCACATTCTATTGCTTGTAAATTAATGGGGTTTTGTAATTTCTTCAAACTAACATAACAAGAAAGCATATAAAATGAAACCAAACAGTGCTAGAACAATTAATAATATTTCTTCCCACAAAATAATCATAAACTAATAGGCTATGGTTTTAAAATCAATGATAAAATGCACTCGGGTTATTGACTTTCGATTATCTACCCTCCTATATGCTGCAGCATTGTTCAAGCATCAACTCTGGTTCTTGCAACCACACTCTTTTCTGTCTAGACTATTGTCATAGCGCTAGATCTATGTTTTCTTGTTAACCTTCATATGTCTATGATAGATTTTGCCTTCAAACAAGTAATTTCAAAACAAGGGTTCTTGCAAATCTTAGATTCCATGTATGTCTACACTAGAGATCAAGATTGACTACGATTCCCTCATCCTAGATCTCCTCTCGGTCTCACTAGGAGAAGTTTCTACCTGCCACTATCGTGTTTAGATAGACAAACAAACCCGAATCGAAATCAAACACCAAGTTTAATACAAGAACAACTTCAACATATGTTCAGGAAGTTAAACCAGTCAATAACCAGAGCTTAAAAGGTTTAGCTCATGCTTACAAAGGATAAAAAGCAAATAACATTCAAGTTCATAACTCCAAACATTAAAAACGTAGAAATATTAAAGAAACTGCTAAATAGATATAAACTATTCTGGTTTGTTGCAACATCCACTTCTTGCTTCCCACGAACTCCTCGTTCTTCTTCCTCAAACTCCTATGTTGATACTCCCTCTCATTGTGTTCTCTTTTTGTGTCCTCTCTCTTTTCTGAAAATATCTCTCCTGTCTCCCTTAAGCTTCATCCAAGCCTTACACGTGGCTCCTCAATCTGCCTCCCAGTTCTGACAGTTCTCCTGGGTGACACGTGTCCTACTTTTGGGACAGGATCTGAAAAGTGCTGAGATCCTGTCTGCTGTGGTCCCGGATATTCCTTATTAGAGTTCTGGTCATGCTGCTCCTATGCTGCGACATCATATCAATCCTTCTTGCTCTTGTCATGCTCCAGCATAGTGAAACCTGTGATACTATTCAAACAATTCTTTTCGCAAAAACTCATAATTAACACAATACTTCATAATATACTTAAATTTAATAGACGAACCAAATAACCTATATTATACCATTTATCCTATAAAACAAGACTATTCTAAGACGTAATTAATTAAGTTCGACACAAAATAATAACTCTTTAAGAGAGTTATCAGCAATATTTAATACAATCTCACCTTTTGATCTCAACCCTGCAGATAATATTTTCCAAATAAAAGTTTTTCCGGTTCCCCCGTATCCATATACAAAGAAGAGTCCGTCATTATTTGAATTACATTTTTCAACAATAGAATCATATACTATTTTCTGTTCATCCGTCAACTAACGCATATTAGATTCATGATCTCTTGCTAGTTGTAGACGATCATAGCTCAATTCATCCATTGTTAAATTAATGCCAACATGCATGGTTACCTCAGCAAAATTAATTGGCATTCCCGTAAAATCTTTCAAAGTGAAGCCTGATCTTTGTAATGTCTTCTCCAATTCGGCAAGAGCATGTTTCTTTATCTCATCATCACTGAGATATAAACCTTCAAAAAATACTTAATAAATATTTTATGACAATGCTTGACCAAACTTGAATTTTTGAATAAATATATTATATTCAAAATTTATTTAGAAATAAAATTAAATATCGTAGAGTCTTCTAATAAATAAATATATTTAATTACATTTAATAATATTAAAAAACTAATAATAAAAGTAAAATAATTTATCCCTTTATTTTAATATAATTCTAAATTTAATTAGATAATGATTTAAATTTGTAAATATGCATTTAATAACTTGTAAAGTTATTGATATAATGGAAATAAATGGCATACCTTGATTGTTTGAAATGAGACATCTATTGTATAATATGTCATCAGATAAATATTTTCAAGTTGCTTCTGAAACATTATCAGGTCTGCTCATTGATTTTGCAATCAATAAATTTGCAAATAATTGTCTCTATGAATGATCATTTCCCCAACGACTTGACTCCTCTATTCTATCTATGTACTATTTGCCGTCTTCGAGTAATACCAATGCATAACATGCATCACGATATGTATTATACAAAACACCATTGATACGTCTCATGTCAACATGACATTTTGCTCCACGAACAACATTAATCAACATCCTTAAATAATGGTTATCACCAGCACCTAGAGCTACATAAAATACCCTTCCAATTGACATCTCTTTCTTTCTCTTTGTCCACATGTGTGAGTTCTTATTCTAAACAAATTTTGTTGGAAACTCACAATATGTCAATTTATTTGCTTCTGGATACAACTTGTTTGCCTCAAACTATGCAGGAAATATGTTTTGTGCAACTGTATCTCAATTAACAACTGACATAATGTTATCATGTTCAGAAATATCATGTGTTGCTAATTCTCAAGATAAAAATTAAGTCTCTAAACAGGTGGATCTCTGAAGTTAGTAGCAAATGAATATATTCTCCAAGCGGCTTCGCAAGGCTAAATATATCTACAATCGTAGTAATATCAACATCACTACCATTATTTTGATCTATTATTCTTTGAGAAAACCTGACGGTTGCTTTGTCATTTTCTTTGTTGATGTACTTGAATAAATATTTTATGGCTCTAGATTGGTTACACCATTCTACGTTGATGTGACTACCATACTTAATTAATAAATATTTATTGTGAGCCACGATATATTTATTATCCAAGTATATCACAGACTTCTTGATTGTCCTACCATTATTCTTTCTTCGATAAACAGGATATCCATCATCATCAATCGTGGTAACATTCACAAATCTTTTTGAAAATTTTTTGGTGCACTTTTCGTTTAACATGCATGGTGAGTTTCTTCTAGCAGTGTCGCACAGTTCATGCATCATGAAGTTAGAAACAACAATGAGATATTCTGGATCCTCATTTTTATCTTGTATTTCAGCTGATATGATCTTATCAATATGTTCAGCCAAAGGATACTTGTCCCCTTTAGCCAAAAATATTAATATATGTGCATGAGGTAATCCTCTCTTTTGAAATTCAATTGTATAGACCGTTGTACGAAAAAAAAAATATGAAATGATATTTAATCAGAAAATATAGTGTTAAAGAGTGTAATATACGTGTTTGAAACAAATAATATAAGAACATCTGTATAAAAAATGAATATTATTAAAATATAAAATACATGCGATAACTTTTCCAAAGATTTTGTTATGTCGCACATCCTTCATTAATTCATTTAACTTCAACTTGAATACTCGAGTTACAATATCTGGTCTATCTTCTGCATTGAAGTTATGTGCATTCAAGAATCGAACTAATTCAGGCCATTCAGGATTACATGTAAGAGTGATACATAAATCTGGATATCCGGCCCAATTGCATATAGTCATTGCATCTTGATAATTTTGGATCATATATCGTGCTCCACCAGTGAAACTTGATGGTAAGATAAATCTCTTTCCTCTAGTAGATGGATTATCTTCACCACGTACAATAACTTCTGCTAACCCTTAATAGATATTGCAACGCAATTTGCTTTGGTTTAATCTAATATAATTCAGTCTAGAAGACTCAATCATAGTGTAGGCATCCACAACAAATTATTGTAATAATCTTCTCGATGATAATATATGATTCGATCCTGATATATGTTCGTGTAAGTGGTATACGAAGAACTCCCTCTGGCTTACCTTCTTCCTAACACGAGAACTATTATTCTTAACAGTTGACTGTGAAATCTCCTCATTATATCCATTCTCTCCATATGGATATAAAATGGGATATTCAATGTTGTCTACATATTTTGATTCGGGCGGTTCAAGTTGAATTTTTAAAAATTTGCAGGTTCGCGGTTTCAGCTTGAATTTCAAATCGAACAAAAAATAAAAAATTTCTAAAAAATTCAGAGCAAATTGAAATCAAATGCAATAAAAAATCAGACTGAAATCGCCAGTTCAGTTCGATTTGGTGGTTTCAATTCGTTTTTGCTCAGCCCTACATTTGCCAATATCCGATCGACAGATTGCTTACCAAAAGTCTAAAAACTTGTATTGTTATTTATGTTTGGAATGTTTGAAATACCCATTAATCCTAATAACGACGTTGAAAAAATAATTAAATCAACTATCTTAATTTATTTTTTATAATAGAATATTACCCGTGCGTTGCACGAAAGTATTACATTTTAAGTATTATAAAAAATATAAGTCCTTTAAACATTACTTATAAAAAATATAAGTCCTTTAAACATTAATTGAATATCATTTCACCTACCAAATTCTACAATTAGACGACAGAGAGAGAAATATATTTCATAATCTCTTCCCATTATTATCGATTTACTTAATTAATTGAATATCATTCCACCTACCAAATTCAACAATTTGACGACAGAGAGAGAGAAAAAGGGAAGCAGAAATCGTCCGACGAACGAATTTGATTTGAGGAATATTGAATACAAGTAACAATGATAATGTCAAAATCGTACAATGATATTTATTAAAGATAACAATGATCTTAAAAGTTCATTAAAATTCAATTAAGACTAAATCGATAATTTAGATAAAATGATAATAATTACATGTACCAATGATATTGTCAAACAGTGTACAATGATATTTAATAAAGATAACAATGATCTTAAAGGTGTATTAAAAATCATTTAAGATTAAAACGATAATTTGATAAAATGATATTTATTACATGTAACAATGATAATATCAATAGCGTACAATGCTACATATTAACCGAACACAATGTAGAAAATAAATAAACAATTAACGATCCATTAACAAAGAATTCGTTGAGCCCTAAATTCATTAACAAAGAAACAATTCATGAACCCTAAATTCATGTTTACTGAGAGAGAATAGTACATAAAAAAGAAACAACAGAGATTTGCTAGAAATATTGTTCTATATTCACCAAACTCCACCCCGCTGTTGCCATTGCTTCCATCTCCACTATTGCCGCCGCCGCAACACCGTGACCTCTCACCCTCCATCTCAATTTAAAGACTCGTCAGCAGCAGCTCGACTCGGATCCGGCCGGAGGAGGCACGCGTAGGGCTTTGTTCGCGCGCACGCAGCAGGAGAACATACTCGTCGCTATCAGCCCTTGCATCGCCCCTCACCGCTGCTACTTCTGCGAGTCGTTGGGAGGACCGGCGCTGTTCATCGTCTCCTCGCCTGAGAAGGCTGAAATCGAAATCCACGCTGCGACAGTGGTGGTGCAGCCTCAGACGCAGCCACAACCGACCGTGGAAGGGATTTTATTTCTTCTTTGCAGGAGGGAGGATTTGAAATGATGAGAAGGGTTTTTTTTTAATTCAGGTTGGAGTAGTAATTCAATAAATAAAAAAGAATTTAGAAAGATATGTTTAATATTTGATTTAGCATGAAATTAGGTAACTGCCTATTATATAAAATCTACCAAAAATTAACATAATATTTTCTTCCCATAACACCCTTTCAATTAAATAAATAAAAAAATCTATCTGCCACGTGTCATTAATTCAGCCATCAGATCAATAAAATGGACGTTCGGTTCTTATGTCTCTGTTCTTTTTGTTTATATTTTTAATTTAAAAACAACTATATATATATATATATATATATATATATATATATATATATATATTTTGAAATCATAATATGTTCTAACTAAATATAAAATACTAATTTCATTAAATTTGATGTTCCAAACTTAAAAAGAAAGCATATGAATAACATGAAAGTAGATCCCAATTTAAGATTAGAAAACAACAACTACTTTTATATAAAATGAATTTTGTTTTAAGGAATTAAAGTGAAGTTTTCACCTACATGTTTTTCCTTATTGTTTGATTGTAGTATTATATTTCAAGATAAAAATTTTCTGAATTGTTTCGGTGCCTATAGTATTTTAACCTTTTAATCTCATAATTTGAGGGTAGATGTATCTATTACGTCAAAAAAAAAAAAAAAACTTGGAAATAGTAATTAACTTATTGAGTGCAATAATCTAGCAGTACATTTAAATTTATTTCTAAAGATAATTTTTTTTCTTTAGACAATTTCATTTTTGTTTATATATAAGATATAGATATTATGGAGTATATAAGTAGAATAAACATCATAATTGTGTAGATATAAATCATTGTGAAAACCGCAAACAATCAACAAAATAATAATATTAAAAAATAGTAAAATACTAAGAAGAAATTGTATTTCATTATACACTTAGAACACATAACAAAAGAGAGTAACAACTATTGATTTGTCTATCATAAAACAGCACAAAAAATAAAAAAAAATTAATATTTAATTACCTAAAATACAACACCAAATTTAATTTGATGGAGGAAAAATAATAGCAATCTCCAAATGAGAATCGATTCATCAATCTCATTGTTCCTCATCTTCACTATCAATTTGCGATTTTCTTCATAGAAATATTATCTATCTTCATCCGGTAATCTCTCTCTTCTTTTTTTTTTTTTTTCATCCATATAATTCTTCCTCGAAATTACAGCACAACCTAAAACAAACAAAAAAAGGGTGAGTTGTGAGGTATTGGTCCAATTTGTCAATTATTTATACACAACTAACCAGATTAATTAGTGCAAATTAGTCAATTAAAACAAACAAAATGTTTATCCATTGATTGAGTCACAATTATTAATTTCCATAATTATATCCGAAGGATTTTATTTTAATGATGTGTAATCTTGATTGTTATATACCCTAATCATTGATTATTAAATTTAATTGTTTTGATTGCTTTATTTCTCTATTTCCCATATTTAAGTTAGTGCCAAATTTGTTTCAAACAATCTATTATTAGTTTTTTATCTAATTATTTATTTCCTAAATTTTTGGTGTAATTATTTTTGGAAACTAACATCAAATTTCATTTGATTATGATTTAGTTAATCAACATTAATTGAAAAAAATACGTTATTCCTTATTTTAAAAAATTATTGCTTTGATACAACTAATCATGGCGTTTTTTTTCACTTAAATTATATATACAAATTTTATTGTTAAAATAATTGTAATTTTATGAGTTAATTATAGTATTATTTTAGGAAGGTTTACATGGGTGGAAAAAAAAAATTGGTTTTGGGTTTTGCTTTTGAGTATATATAGATAGATATAAATTTACATTTTATATTTCGTGCAACGCACGTTTAATTGATACAAATACATTGTGATATTTTTAAGCGTTGAACTATACATTGGATATATTTAATAGTTTTCCTATATTACATTATATTTAATTTTTATTTTGTATAAATAATTACTAAAATGAGTAAATAAGATAAATTAATATATAACAGAATACCATTAGAAAGTAAGATTCTTTATCCACATTTTAGCTACTATAATAATAATTGTACGCAAAATTATGGTGCGTATTAGAATATATATGCATGATATGCATGCATAATATTAGGGTTTAAGATTTATCCTTTATTAGGGTTTCATATTTATCTTTTGTATCTTTTAGATTTTTCGTATCTTTTCTGTACTCTATTTATACGTTTGATCAATGAATAATATTTTCGTGGAAAATATTCAAAACCCTATCATGGTATCAGCCTAACCGATCCTAATTTTTTCTCCTCCCTCTCCCTCCCTCTCTCTCCCTCGGCTGCGCCGACCTCTTCCCTCTCGCCGTGCGCTCTCGCACCGCATCCCTCGCCGTGCGCCGCCTCCTAGCCGTGCGTTATCCTGACTAGGCGCCTGCTCACGCTCACGCTCCACTGCCGTGCGCAACCAAGCCGTGCGCAACCCAGCCGTGCGCAGCCTCGCCCGGCGATTGCTTTCGCTACCCAGCCGCGCCTTGTCCCTCGCCCGTGCGGCTCTCTCTCCTTATGGCGACTGATCCGGATCGTCTTCCGCTCGCCACGCTCGTCCACATGGTTACTATTAAGTTAACCTCCGCGAACTTTCTTTTATGGAAGTCGCAATTGGTACCGCTGCTTACGTGCCAAGATCTCCTCAAGTTTGTCGACGGCTCGGCCCCTCCACCACCGTCGACCGTGCCTTCGTCCGGCAGAGCTACGGCTCCAAATCCTGCTTACGCTAAATGGCTGCAGCAAGATCAAAGGCTCTTAAGCCTCCTTCTTTCAACACTTTCGGAAGAAGCCATGGCCGAAGTACTCGGTTGTACTACGGCACGCGACGTTTGGTCTGCCCTTGACGTCGCTTTCAGCAATAAGTCTAAAACTCGTGAGATCCGACTGAAAGACGAGTTACAGCTTCTCAAACGAGGCTCACGGCCTGTTTCGGAATTTGCTCGAGAATTTAAAGCCCTATGTGATCAGTTAGCGGCTATCGGACGACCTGTTGATGACATGGATAAAGCTCATTGGTTTCTCCGTGGATTAGGCCCTGCTTTTTCTGCTTTTTCTATTACTCAGATGGCTCTTACTCACTTACCCACATTTCGTGATCTTGTGTCCAAAGCAGAAAATTTCTCATTATTTCAGGATTTTTTGGATTCTTCTCCGTCTGGCTCTCAGGTTGTCTTTTATGGGAAGCAGAAGTCTTCGAATTCTAATGACAAGGGCAAAGGTTTCAAGGGTGATCCGACCAAATCTGGTGGTGGTTCGAAATCTTCTTCGAACAACAACTCTTATAATAAGGGCCGCGGCCGTGGATCCAATACTCGCCCTCCTCGTTGCCAGATTTGTCGACGCGATGGTCACTATGCGACATTCTGTCCTGACCGCTATGCTCGCCAGCCGCCGTCCACGGCGAACCTTGCCGAAGCTTTCCAAGCAAATTGCTCTGTTTCCCCGGCATCCTCTTCTGACTGGTTTATGGATACCGGTGCTTCCGCACATATGACGCCAGACACAACCTTCCTGGAATCCTCTCGGCCTTATTCTGGTTCAGATCAAGTGGTAGTTGGTAACGGTGCTGCCTTATCTATTTCTCATATTGGTCATTCATCTATTTCTGATTCCATTAATCTCTTGGATGTTTTGGTTGTTCCGTCACTGACCAAGAATTTATTATCCGTCAGCAAGTTGACTTCTGATTATCCGGTGGATGTCTCCTTTTCTAATCAGTGTTTTATTGTTCAGCACCGCCACACCAAGGATATTCTCGCTCGCGGTCGCCGTAGGCATGGTCTATACATGCTAGATCACATCCAACCGGCTTTTGTTTCTCAGTTGAAGAACAGCACCACTCGTGCCTCTTTTGAACTATGGCATAGCCGTTTAGGGCATGTTCCTTTTGATGTCATTTCATTATTATGCAAACAAGGACACATCTCTGTTACTTCTTGTTTGCCAAAACCTTCTTTATGTTCTCCTTGTCAACTTGCAAAAAGTTCGCGTTTACCTTTTCATATTAATGAAAAACGTTCTTTACATGTGTTGGATCTTGTGCATTGTGACTTATGGGGCCCGGCGCCTGTTACCTCAGCTGCTCAGTTTAAATACTATGTTATTTTTGTTGATGATTTCAGTCGCTTCACTTGGTTGTACCCTTTGCTTCGAAAATCGGACTTCTTTACTGTCTTGAAGGATTTTGCTGCCTTTGTTGAAAATCAGTTTTCTACTTCCATTAAGCGTTTCCAAAGTGATGGTGGAACGGAATTTACTAATCATGCTGTGCAGGATTATTTTCGATCAAAAGGGATACATCATACGCGTTCTTGTCCTTACACTCCATCTCAGCATGGACGTGCGGAACGCAAGCACCGGCACATTACTGAAACTGGCCTTGCCTTACTGTTCCAGTCTCGCCTGCCATTATCTATGTGGGTCGATGCCTTCTGCATGGCGACCTATCTTATTAATCGCCTGCCATCTGGTGTTCTCGACGGGCTTTCTCCTTTTCAGGTTCTTTTTGGCTGTGCTCCAAATTTCGGTAACTTTCATCCTTTCGGTTGTCGTGTTTACCCCTGTCTTCGAGATTATGCTGCAAATAAATTCTCTGAACGCAGCCTGCCATGCATATTTATTGGTTACTCTTCGCATCATAAGGGTTTTCGCTGTTAGGATCCTTCTACCTCCAGGATTTATATTACTCGGCATGCTCGCTTTGACGAGCTATATTTTCCTATGGCGACATCCGGGACATCCACCCCTATATCTCAGCTGGACATATCTCGGTTTATTGAGCCTGCGGCTATTATTCGGGCTCCTGCCAAGCCGTCATCGGCTATGTCTTCTCCTGCCTTGCCATGTTCCGATCCAGCGACAGTTTTCGGTCCTTGCTCTCTATGTTCGCCTTCCGAGGATCCATCTTCAGTTCCGACTGATGCTCCGCATGTTGATTCTCCCGCTCAGCCGACGCAAGCGCCGCCCCCAGTCGAGCAACCCCCTGCTTCTGCGGCTACTTCACATCCTATGGTTACTCGGGCTCGGGCAGGTATTTTCAAACCTCGTCATCTTGCGTATTTTGCTAACACGGCCCTTTATCAAGCTCTTTCGGCTTCCTCTGAACCAAAAGGCTATAAATCAGCTGCGAAGAATCCACTTTGGCTCGAAGCTATGAATGAAGAAATGCGAGCCCTTCAGAAAAATGGCACCTGGTCTCTAGTTCCGCGGCCCCCTGATACTAATATAGTTGGCTCGAAATGGGTCTTCCGTACCAAGTATCGCTCAGATGGTTCGATTGAACGGCACAAAGCTCGACTTGTCGCACAGGGGTTCTCTCAAATTCCTGGACTTGACTTTGATCATACCTTCAGTCCGGTCGTCAAAGCTGCAACAGTTCGCATCGTTCTATCCCTAGCCGTCCATCACGGCTGGTCTTTGCATCAACTGGACGTTAAGAATGCCTTTCTCAACGGGTATCTGTCCACACCAGTTTATATGGAGCAGCCTCCCGGTTTCACTGATGCTCAGTATCCAACTCATGTTTGTCGCCTCTCCAAGGCTTTATACGGTCTCAAGCAAGCCCCTCGTGCTTGGTTCGAACGTCTAAGCACCTTCCTCATCTCTATGGGCTTCTTATGCAGTCGATCTGACACTTCTCTCTTCATTTACTGTCGTCAGTCGATCAGAATCTATCTCCTGGTTTACGTTGATGACATAATTGTGACTGGAAATAATTCTTCTCATATTTCCGCCTTTATCGGCCGCATGAACTCTGAGTTCTCTATTAAAGACATGGGTCGTCTAAGCTATTTTCTTGGTCTTGAAGTCACCTACACTGAAGATGGATTTATTTTATCTCAAGCCAAGTATGCTCGCGACATTCTCACTCGGCATGAGTTACTTGATGCAAAGCCTGTTCACACGCCGCTCTCTGCCGGCGTCGCGCTCTCCACTGACGGCGAGCCATTCTCTGATATCACAAAATTTCGTTCTATTGTTGGTGCTCTTCAGTATCTAACTATTACCCGTCCGGATATCTCGTTTGCGGTCAACCACGTCAGTCAGTTTCTTCAATCGCCCACCGTTGAGCATTTCGAGGCAGTCAAACGCATTCTGCGTTATGTAAAAGGTTCTCTTTCAAATGGCCTTCTTTTTTCACGAAACTCTTTGTGTGATCTTGCAGCATACTCCGATGCGGATTGGGCACGTTGTCCGGACACAAGACGGTCTACTTATGGCTATGCGATTTTTCTGGCTGGAAATCTAGTCTCTTGGAGCTCGAAGAAGCAGCCTACTGTAGCTCGATCGAGCTGCGAATCAGAATACCGGGCGATGGCTAATACTGCTGCTGAAGTTCAATGGATATTGTCGCTTCTTCGGGAACTTCATATCACTTTATCACAGTTGCCGATCCTGTACTGTGATAATAACAGCGCCATCTTCATCTCTCAGAACCCGATTGCTCACAAACGTGCCAAACACATTGACATAGATTATCATTTTGTTCGGGAACTCACCTTGGATGGTAAAATTACAACGTCACACATCCCTTCCGAGCTGCAGATCGCTGATATTTTTACCAAGTCTCTTGCTCGACCATTGTTTGAAGAATTTCGATGCAAGCTACGTGTCTCTCAAGTTCCGTCACTCGCTTGAGGGGGGATATTAGAATATATATGCATGATATGCATGCATAATATTAGGGTTTAAGATTTATCCTTTATTAGGGTTTCATATTTATCTTTTGTATCTTTTAGATTTTTCGTATCTTTTCTGTACTCTATTTATACGTTTGATCAATGAATAATATTTTCGTGGCAAATATTCAAAACCCTATCAGTGCGGATAATCAAAAGATCATGCCTAACTGCAATCATGAGATGTCTATCTTCGTACGAGTTCAGACGATGTCACCAGATGAGCCAATGCTTAACGGTTTATGATTGCACCAACTGTGGAGTCATTCGGATAATGAACTACTTTTCCATTGCATTCATGCGCTATATATGATGCTAACTGTTGGATCTGATTCTTGTGCTGACTAACTGTAGATGGATTGGTTATTTATGTTGATTAATGTCTTTATCAACTCTTCTCTCCGTAACTGAAAGTTTTCATTCAACTGTCTCTCTCCATTGAACCAAATTTCTCAAAACCTCGAATTTTCTTTGCTATACATTGCCTAAGTCAACTTAATTCTGGCCTTTCTTAGCTTCAAACTCAGACTTCTCTGCCAGCACATTCACAGCACCTACAAGTTTCTCTGTCCTGGCCGCGATCTCCATCAGCAGCGATGAAGCCGTGGCTAATGGAACTACTTCTACTAGCATCACGACTACGGCAGTCACTCCGGTTCCGGCTTCGGTTGGCTGTCTCGACAGTGATTCCAGTGCATTCTCGAGCTCTTGGACAGCACTCCTCATCTCTTCCACCATGAAATCTATCTTTGTTGATTTTCTCATGGTGCTGATCACAGTTGCCAGTTCCTTCATCACAGCTGAGGATTTAGCACTCAATCTCATGCAAAAGCTGCTGAAAAGCTTCTTGACTGCATCAGGAACCTGTTGTTTTTCGCGTTGTGAGAAATCTAAACAAACAAAGTAAAACCAAGTCGAGTAGATCAGGTGTTGTACATACCTTAGCATCTGAATTGAAGCTCCCATTAAGAGCTTCGATGCAGTAAGCACAGCTTCTGAGTGAAGCACCAACCTTGACATACTCCTTCCATGGATGTCCCAAGTTGAATCCACCATGTGCAGGCTCCCATCTTGCAAAATTTGCCTGCAAAACAGAGCTCAAACTTGTCAACCCCGTGTGCTCTCGTTGATTTGTGAACATTGAACAAGATGGGAACGGACCAAGGATTCCTCCGTGGCCTTAGAGTTAAGGGCACATTTGTAGCCTTGCAATGTTTTGTCTGAAGCCTCCCCGAAATAGTCTGCAACACAACCTGAGTTGAAGAAACAGAAGCAGATTAATTTCAACTCACTCTTTTTTAACTAGAGTTGTTGAATGATTCTTTTAATTTCATTACCATCCAAGGAGTCAGACAACTTCTCCATGTTGTTTTTAATGAGGTTGTGGAGCTCAGTTCCAGCCCAAACAGGGCAGAAAACCATGGTTGTGATGATGCAGATGGAGGTCCCTAGAGCTATGGTGGATAGCCTATGATGAGCCATTTCAAACAGTTTCTCCACTCGATAGCTAGAGACTGATACCAGGCTGAATGTGAGGATGAAGATCATCGCCCCGTAGTCGAACCGCGCTTTTATTGATGGAATGAAACGCGAGAATGTTGCTGCTGCAGCTGCAACAACAGAAAACCAGAGGCCGTTTAATATTTATCAAAACTTCACTACTTTTCATTTCATCCAAATATTTTTACCTAAAACCTTTCCTTACCTAGAAGAAAAACCGAGGTTTGAAGAACAACAGGCTCAAATCTCTCACCAGAATGGCTAGCAATCCAATGAACACCAACTCCTAATGCTCCAGCCAAGAAAGTCCCAGTTGCTCTGTTCACACATTTACAAATTGACGCCCCTGCATATATATCCACACAATCTCATCAGCAAGAGAGAGAGAGAGAGAGAGAGAGAGAGAGAGATGCTGAAAACCTACCAACTGTATATTCGAAGACAACAATGACAGTCATGACAGCCCACATAGCATTGCCTCCAACTCCCTCATACAAAGGCCTCATGTAGTAAAACAACGAGACAAGAGAGAGGGCCAATCCAACCTTAACACAATGCATGACTGTCTTTGGCTCATTCACTCCTATTCTCCAAGCTCTTTGAAAGAATCCCCCCACTTTCGACATTAATCCCATCACACATCTCCAGATTCTGCTCCCGGACGAGCACTCCGGGGCTAAGACTTTCGACGTTCCGTCGTGCACGTTGATCGTCCATTCTACTCCTCTTTCCTTAGCCACCATTGTTCTTGCAGTGTGACTAAAATGTGATTATGTTTCGACAAATGCTATGTATATCTATATGGTAGGGATGATTGATAGCTTTCACAATCAAAGATGATTGTGTGTGTGTTTGTTTTTGTGGCTAGCTTGATGCTCATCAACTGCAATATATATATATGTGTGTGTAAGGTTGCTGAGATTTCATGAACTAAGGTGATCAAGGACTGAGGGTTGTACAATAAACTAAAATTAATTAATTAATTCAACACTATCTACTTTCCTTTCTGGGGCGTCCTAATACTGCGCTTCTATTCAAATATATTTCGATAAAGTAAGTCTCCTTGGGGACTTGCATTTTGTGAAATTTTTGAATGCATTCTCTTCAAAATTTATTTTACGTTGGAATACTTTGTACATACAACATATTTTATTTAGAATATGCGAACGGAAATTAAATGATGTATTTCATACATATTAATAATATATTCAAATATCATTTGTATTCCGATCAAAATGAGCTATGCATGTATAAATATGTATTTTGTCCGAAATACACTTAGTGTAAAATGATTCCTTTTCAAATATCTCACCATCTAAAAAAAATACAAAAACACAAGTTTTTGCCATTTCTAATATGATATTCTTTTTAATCTGCATGAAAAAATAAAGGTACAGTACATAAATGAGAGGGACATGCATTTTTGGAATGTTAATTAGCTTAGGTTTTTAGTTTTTAAAATTACCAAGATTGATTTTTCTTTTTTCTTTTTAATGGCTAATCACTTTACCATGAGCTCAGGAAATTATAGCCATGCAAATGACCTAAATTAATAGCAATATCTTTAACCAACTAAAGCCATCTCTCTTTCTCTCATGTGTCATGTAATGGATAAATAGTATGATGTACACCATAAACTTTGGAAAAGCACTATGTAATTATGTATGTCTTAATATACAAAGCACAAATTAATTCATGACAAATGAGTAGTGCCTTTTGGCTTCCTAAAATTAAAAAATGGTTTTGTTTCTTTCTTCCAAATTTATTAGCTTTTTTCTAAAACTGAGATTTTTTGTGTGTGGCAAAATGACCTAAAAAATTAGGTTAGTTTCAAGAAGGAAGGTCCATAAAAAATAAAAAAAAAAGAAAAAGGTAAGAGATGACCTAATTCTATTACACTGCTAGCTTAGTTGAATACACAGAAGCTATATATCACTTTAACTGATTATCATATCATTAATTTTATAATTATATTCCTCAAAGCACTGTACCACTTGTTTGGCTTTATCTCCATCAACAAAAAGCTGCCCTTATGCATTTAGCCATATGTCTTTAATTTAAATGTGCGCAAATTAGGTCATGACAAAATTGAAATCCAATTATCTTTGATGTTTCCCCATTAGCTTATTATTTCCCAATGTCAACAAGATTTTGGTGTTGGTTAAATTAGTTTCACTATAAATAAATTAATTAGGGGATAACAGTTAATTTGATCTTTAAGTACTACAACGAGACATGTACTAAATCATCTTTGATTATTTGAGTTAATTAAACATCTCGACTTGTGAATTGTTCGGGATACTTCAACTTCAATCTATATATATATTAAAACAATAACGGAGGTAATATATGGTAAGTTTCAGTTGCATTAATGGTTCATTAAATGGACTACTCACTTCATTAATTATTGTGTTAAACATCCTATATTTATTTCACTTTGTATTTTCACAATTTTTTCAGGAAATATGTAGAAATTAATTAGAATGATTTTTCCTAAATTATTAATCTATATATGTAACGCCCCCAACTGACCTTCCCAACTTTGGGGCGCGCTACAGTCGTGGTCGATGGTTTTCAATCATTTTCATAAATTAAAATAGCAGAAGACTTGTAAATATTTGATAAGGAAATTTAAAGAAACTACATTGGTCAAACAATTGTTTTCTCAACACATTTAAAAACAAGGGAAGGAAAGTGTTTCAGAGCGCGGTGCAGCAGTGTGTGTAGCGTAGTGGAGATATGCATATGAAGATGCATATCTCAGGATCTATTTATAAAAATCTTTACCAAAACATCTGCATCGTCTTTACACCGTCGTTCCTCCATCCTTGCTGCTTAACCTGCGTATTTTAGAAACAATACGAGGGGCTGAGTACTAATGTACCCCGTGGAGACATGCCCGAAAACATACATTTTATATATATGAAAGCTATGCCAACACACACAGATAAACACGGGGTTTTATTGAAAAGTACCGCGTTATCTAAAACATTTTAATTTGCTGCAGCTATCTAACATGTTATCATATCTGTTTAACGTTGTAACTGGAAGTTGGCCTACTTCCGAGTTACGATGAATAGTTGGGAATGGACAACCATTCTACTCACTATCATCATTTAGTGCACTAGTCTCAGTATGTCACCTTGAGACCCGATCGATTTAGGAAAGAAAAGAAATACACCGCCTTATCCCCCTAGGGCTTCAGTACTCCAGCTGAACAGCCCGAGCTCATAATCAAATAGGTTGCTAGCCATCAATAACTGATTCACAAGACTAGCTCAAGTAACAGAAGTACTTGGTTCTCATCTTAGTGATTGGACTCTCTGATGATAGCAGTCAACAGAGGAACAGATATGTAACATAAAACATTTTAGGCATAGTAATCAATTTAAAACAAAACATTTTCACACACATTTTAGAAACTGAGCACAAGGTTCAAAAAGGCATTTACTTTTACTTAAAATAGTCCCCACCTGGTGTTAAGCTTCAAAAGTAATATGCTTTCCCGTTAAATGTGTAATTGAGCTTGCCGTCTTCAACGCTTAACCTCCTACAACAATATATATAACCCAATTAGGATGGACGATCTAGGACAATCACTAGCCCTTAATCAAATCCAAGAATCAACTCACAATCGAACTCAAACTCAACATAATTCCCATGATTTCCCTTCGATCTAAACGAACATCGTTTATACTTTACACCATATACCAATGCATGTTTTCAAGCCTAACATGCTCCTATAATCATAATATAAACTCATGGACCAAATATAACTCGAAAAGGAGAGAAAACGGGTCAAGAAATCAAGTTTTATCCAAAAAGCCGCAGCTCATCCCGAACGGAATGAGTCCGTCCCGAACGGGATGAACGGCGTGATTTATTTTGCCCAGCCGTGGGCTGTCCCGAACGGGACACACTCATCCTGAACGGGATGGGTGCCCTGCTGTGCTCAAAATCGCCGCGACGTGTCCCGAACTGGATGTTTCCGTCCCGCTCGGGACGCGTCGTCTTCTTCGCGCGTCCTTGCGATTTCCGCCCTGCAACTCCACATTTCTCCTATTCTACCCATCCGATTTCACATGCAATCATCTTACAAGGTTCCTAGCTATCCTAGATCACAAATCAAGCCCTTAAACACGAATTTACCGCAACACATGAAGGGTGGACGAAAGCTCACCGGAAAAACCTTCTTCACGGCGGCGGAGCTTGATTCCAGCGATAATCCTCAACTCTCCCGGTACTAAAATTATCCCTACAAGGTTTGGAACACATATCTATCATCAAAACTCAATTCCCTAGCCTAAACAACAAGATCTACTACTAAAACTCGAAAATTAAGCGTGATGAACACCCAAACTTCTCACCTCGATATCTCCGTCAATACTCGTCCTCTCGGAGCCCACTTTAGCTCAAATCGAAGCTCGGAGGAAGAGCTACACAATGGTGGTGGCCTCTTGGTCTGGGATGGCCGGATTCGGCCGAAAACTTGCCGGGAAAGAAGACTGACGGGGATGGGGTTCTGAAATGGGGCTGCTCTCCCCTTTTCTTTCTCTCTCTAGCTTAAGGTGAATGTGGTGTAAATGATTTATTTTCATGCTATATATTTGTCCATAATTCCTATTTTCACAATAACATACATATTCTAATATCAATTTCCAGATTTATATATAATACAAATACATATATATATAATTGTCTCCTTATAATTTCCAATATACAAGCAAATCCTCATATAATACTCCTCATCTTTACCTCATCATTTCCAACATATAAATATATGTTTGTCTAAAATTCAATATAATTCCCTACAATTTCATAATCCACCTTATCACCTCCAAATAAATCTTAATAAATCTCGATAATTCCTTCCAATCTATGTAAAAATCCCAGTACGATTAATGACATCCGGTTATTCCATCGCGGTAAAATAAGATTTAATTCTCCAACCGCAATAAAATAAATTCAAACATTCCCAAATTGAGGAAACTCTCTCTATTAAAATCAATTAAGCGTTACCAAAGTTTAATTAAGCTTGGGGTATTACAATATATTTTAGGAGAATATGTATAAATGAATTACAAATAAATTAGATTGATTTTAGAAGAATACACGTCAATGTTTTGTAGGAAAATATATATATCTTAAATTGAATTAAATTCATTATAGGGATTCTTCAATATTAAAATGTGAACTTTATGGAAATTGGGGTACACAAATAAATCTTATAATTAATCTATATATTTTAGGGAATATTTATATCTAAATTTATATATTATCTATATCTATATATATATATATATATATATATATATATATATATTAAAACAATACCGGATTATATATTTGGAAATTTTAAGTTGCATTAATGGTTCATTAATTGAACTATTAAGTTTATTATTTATTATGTTAAACATTCTATAAATATTTATCTATGCTTTGAATTTTTTTTAAGAAATTAAATATATAAGATTATAGTTAATATTTCTATAGGAATATATGTATAAATCAATTAGATGATTTTTCCTTAAATTAATAATTCTATAGAATTAATATATTGAAATTCCGGATTATTATTTTACCCCAAAAACAAAAGTTGCATGAAATATGAAAATTGTATAATTATTTTTTTATAATATTATCAATTGTATGAAAGATTAAAATTTGTAATGGTTTGTTATATTTGTTTTAAATCCGCATAGCTCTAAACGAAAAAGTTCTTTTGAATTATTAATTTTTTTGCACCATTTATTTTTTATTTTAAGAAATAA
>JAPKLW010001654.1:0-17329 GCA_026898455.1 Plectranthus barbatus | reverse complement strand
TTGAAGAGTGGACGTAGAGCTTACGCTCGAACCACTATAATTCTTTGTGTTCTTGAATTTTCTGTTAGTTATTTGTGTCGCAATCGCTTCAATTCACAACAGCTCTAAACAATGAAAACTACTACCCCTATTTATAAGAAAATTAGGATAGATAAACAAGGAAAATAAGATAATTTTGGATATATTTATATCTTTCTAATTAGATTAGATACAATTTTTTCCAAAATCAAAGTAAATCTTCAACATATAAATATCTAGTAATTGAATTATAAATTCAAGTGATCGCATATATATTTTATTATTTATATAAAATAAAATTGTTGCACACAATTAATTTAATCATATTAAATAACTATTACGAGTTTGCACATGAGTTTTGTATGTTTATAAGAGTGTTTTCAAGATTAATTACTAATTGGACAATGTTGAATTAGGCCTAACATTGTAGAATGAATCTATTGCGAGACCAGTGTTTTTTAGATGGTGAGATTTTGAGAGAATTATCAGAACTCTTTGTTGATGGTGAGATTTTTAGAGAATTGTCAGAACTCTGTATTATGATCAAATTACATTATATGCAAATGTGCATTCCAATTTGAATGCATCAACGTCTCTCTGTCTTGCAAAAAAAACATAGTCTCGTACAAGTTTTGCCAATTGTTTATTGTCTAATCCTAAATCAATTATACACCTGTAATTCCGACCGAATACCCAGCTAGTTAAAAAAGATTTTAAGCAAGTTGAAATCCAATTTGTTAAGTATATATCCAGCATTAGGTGGATAAATATATAAATCACTTTATAATTACGAAGTATTATTAGTAATTTTTTTAATAAGAATACATTTATATAAAATCATACATCAAATGTGTTTGGGAAATCCCGAACTCATCACCTCTTAATTATAATGCTTTTATTATTACACTCGAACAAAGAACAAATTTTTTTTTTCAAATCAATTTTGTATGATAACTGAACTCTAACATAAATGTCAAAGCCTATTAATTATGAATTTTCTCAACAGTTAAAGTGATATCCCTCTCCTCTTGGGCCTTCAAATTTGTACCCATATATATTTAAATATGTTGAGATTACGAGGCCCAAATGAGATCTAATCTCGATTAGAATTGAAGAAATAAGAATGGAGGTCAGTGAAAATATGATGTTATTATATTTTTAAATATAAAGAATGATATTCTCTTCCAATTCATCATTACAAAATATCATCGTATTTTTTCACAATTAACTTCGAATAATAATTTTCAGTATTAAAATTACAGAATCTTCTATTCTATGTACGCAGAGTTGATATTTCTATAAAATTTTAATGACGTAGTTCACGAGAATAAAATAGAATAGGGTTCCTTGCTATCAAAATATAAGCTAGACTTACACTAGCTCCATGTACCAACAATTTTTTTTTTAAAAGAATATTTTCTCATTCACAAAAACTATTTATATTCAAAATATTTTAATATTTTTATAAATACAAAGATATCCTTATCAGAGCAATAATCTTATTCACCTAATTAAAAAATAATACTTATATATGTATTATATTATATACAATATTAAAAGAAATCATTCATGTTTCCGAATTTGCCCAATTATATTTATTTGTTTTTTTTAAATAAATAAAAAAAAAAAAAAAAAAGAAAAGGAAGAGTTTATCTTGAAAACGGAAGTGAGAAAGCAAAACAAACACGCCACAAGTCATAGACACCCGCCCCGCCTCGCTCCGCCACCATTTCGATCACGACGCCGTTTCCCTTCTCTCTTATCCGGCTCGGATCCAATCGCCATCGCCGATGATGGGGAAACTCTACGTGCAGATGTCGCCTCCGGCGGATCTTAACAAGAACACTGAATGGTTCACCTATCCCGGCGTTTGGACTTCTTATATATTGATTCTCTTCTTCTCCTGGCTCGTCGTTCTCTCCGTCACTAATTGTACCCCCGGCATGGCCTGGACGATCGTCAATCTCTGTCATTTCCTCGTATGCATATTCCTTATTCATGCTCAATTTATGATTTATTTTTCTGTTGATTTCGGATTTAATAAAGGTCCTTTGGGCCCTAGGCTTAATACATTTTGATTGTGCCTTATATTTTGTATCTTCGTCTGAATCGTAACTTGGATCTTCCTTCCAGTTTTGGCTTAAGGTTTCTGTTAATTAATTTTATTTTTGTTGTTTGTTTTGGTTTGGTTTATCCAGCTTCTGTTTAATTGTTTTTTATTCAGTACAGAGCAATTGAAACGCGTCTAGTTTGTCAAATTCTGAACTCATGAGTCTGTGACAAACAAGTATTCAAGGATTGACATTTGAGCATGTGCCAAATGTGCAACTCAAACAAGAATTTGAAAATCAACCGTTGCAAGATAACTTTCTCGGTTCATTTGTAGCCAATTTGTCATCTGATCGTAGTTCGTCTGTTCTTATTGTATTGTTTTGTTATTTTCTAGCTCAAGAAATGGTGTCTCAATTGTATAGATTTTCGGTTCATTCTTGTTGTCCTCTTCATGGTTGCATTCGTGATGACGCCATCCCTAACTATGCTACTTATTAGTAATGCCGAATTGGTGAGATGTTTCTGTGTTGGGATTTGGTCTTGTAGTGAAAATGGGTCAATGACTACTACTCTACTGTCCTTTAGCCATTGATTATTCTTGTTTCTAACATGAATGCTGCTTGTGCTGAAAAGAGGTGTCTATAAGCGTTAATATGGGTTGTTTCTTGCACCTTGTTTGCCTTAGAGTTCTTCTTATGCGATCACTTTCTCCTTCATATTATGCATTTTCTGGCAGTTGAAGTGCAGGATATTCTTGTACTATGGCAGGCATATTAAACACTTTCATGCTTTTCCATGGTGTTAATCTGTTGCTTCTTTAGAGCTTTGGAGATTCTGACACTTGTGATGCCACTTTACTTTTTATGCTTGTCCAAGAGGAGGGCTCTTATTGATGCAATATTTTTAACTGTATTTAACTCTTGTCTCTTTTTTTTAGTGTAATCACCGTGTGTTTCTTCTTATGATTTTTTAAAGTTTGTTTTAGATGTCAATCAGTAGCCTCCTTCATGTGGCTAAAAATGGACTTCTGTGTTTGTTGAAGATCTCTCAGTGGTTTTATTTCAACATGGATATTCGTTGTTGTATGTGTAGGTAACTTACCACTTCTTCCATTGGGCAAAAGGAACCCCTTTTGGTGATGATCAGGGAATCTACAATGGCTTGACATGGTGGGAGCAGATTGATAATGGAAAACAGCTTACTCGCAATAGAAAGTTCCTCACAGTTGTTCCAGTTGTTCTGTAAGCTCTCCCGGCGTATCACCTATTGACCCTTTGTTTTGTTGTTCTAACTGGGGCATAATGTTATGCTATGATATCTCTTAAGAAATTGCTTTGATATCACCTTTTCTAGACAGAAGATTGCTGTGTGTTTAGTAAAATTTGGGGGCATCACCCTGCTATTGGCATAATGTTGTAGTCCGAGACCTTTGCTGCAATAATAAACAAAGATTCCATGTATTTTCTCTCAGGATAACTTCTTTATTGGACCTTCACACGTACTGATTTCTAAGCTAGGTATCAACTTGCTGAGATACATTTATCTGAAAATGCTCATGATTTGGAAGACAAAATTAGAAATTTAGAACTATTATCTTGGTCATTAGAAAAAAATGTTGCCTTAGCTCTTTATTATTTACTGAACATGATATAGTCATTAAAGAAAAAATATGGTCATTACTCGTTGGTAATACCTTTTATATTTATTAATTTTTTTGAATTTTAGTTTGAGCTAAACAAATTTTTTTTTGTTGGTTCCATTTGTGCTGTTGACAGATACTTGATATCCTCACACACAACTGATTACGAAAACCCATGGCTGCTTCTGAACACAATTGCAGTGCTTGTGTTGGTTGTTGCTAAGTTCCCAAACATGCACAAGGTTCGAATCTTTGGAATTAATGGGGATCAGTGAAGTGCCAAGGGTTCCTTATCCATACTATATCTGTAATTGTAAAGAAGGTTATGAATCTTTGGTATATAGAATCTGAATGTGGAACTGATGAGTACGTTTTGGTCATGTAGCATATTTTGCTCTTATGGGCTCCCTCCCATTCCCTCGAAACTGAATCATCAAATGTAACAAATTGTTTATTTATACTAGAAATTTTGTATACTTGGAAGATCACCTATGCCTTCAGCATTGTGCTCCGGCGTAAAGCTATACATATTTATAGTGAGTAACTAATTAAGGTACATCGTGTGTTGATATGGTGAAGCCTTTTTTACTTTTTAAAAATTGCACAGTTTTGACCAAAGATGGGGTTTTCTAATGTTTTTGGTTTTTGAAAGGTTAAAGTAACGTTTGGAGGGAGGGGCCCTTGAAAACCCATCTACAAAGTGGTGAATAATTTTGGTGTCAGACTTTAATTTGTGGCCTCAACGTTAACTTTGTGGTTAGCATGTTAGCCATGATTGACACTGTGGCTATAGAAAATGGAATTATATATTTTATTCATGGAATAGATCAAATGCTAATAACCAATATTAATTGCTGATTTGAGTGCGTAGATGTGTACACATACTAATTAATAAGAAAGTATAGTATAAAAACTAACAAATACAATACCATATCTAATTAAGCATGATTAATATCTAATTAGTATCGGATTTACTCCCTCAAAATTTATGGACGAAGGTTGTAATATTTTACAAAAAAAAATGCCTAGAATTCAAACACATAGAAGCGTGCGTATATGGTCCTGTTTACAAATAATACTAATTGATTACTCTTGTCTGAAGTGGTTTCTTAGCTGGAAGAATCTCACAACATTATTATTATTATTATTATTATTATAAACATAACACTTGTATCTAGGGATCTTCTTCTTTTCTTTTTGAAAATACACACACGATAAGGTGATAATGGTGAAGACGATGATGAATGATGGAGTTGGAAAACAATCCCCAAAAGCAACATGCATGTCTGCTGCCATACTGGAGTATTTCTTTTAGCTTTTCGGTGGGCAATTAATGTATAGAGTGTAAAAGCAGCAAGTGATCAGTTTTGAACGCTTTACTGTCTATTTAATTATTCAATTCTTTAGATTAGACACGAAACTTCCTAAAACTTGTAATTAAAAATGAATATAAGCCTTTAAGATCAAGATTGCTTATTAATTTCTATTTAACATAAATTGAGCTTTAGCATCGAATTTGCTCTCTGGTCTATATATGTATGTGGAGATAAATCAAATCTCGTAATTCTTCAAAATAGGTCAAAAGTAGTATATAGTGATGCACAAATCTAGTTGCAACCACTTTTAGCAAAGTAATAAACAGTAGTAGAAGCTAGCTCACTTTAGGCGATGAAAGCAAGCTTATATTTTAATTTGTATTACTACAACACTTGAAAATACAATTAAAAAAAATGATAAAAAGCAAAATAAAAAAATACACTTAGGAAATTAAATACACAACATTTTATGCAGTATGTATGTTAGTTCTGAACAACTCCAAACTGCTAACCAACCATGACACCAAAGAGAGAAATATAGACCAGAAAAGGAAGAAGCTAAGAGAAAAGGTGATCAAAGCAGCCAATTTCTGGTTTTTTTTTCTTCTCTTTTTATTACCAAGATCCTCCACCTAGCATTCCATTCCAGAATCCATTAGAATTCTCCTGCCCCTTATCCTGATCACCTTGATAGCTCGAGTTTCGTGTGGTTGCACCCAGCGTAAACATTAGGCTTCCATTAACATTTTCTTGAGCCACGTTCCCTTCAACGGGGAACAGAAGGGCCGGCTTGCATTCTTGAAATGGAAAACCAGCTGATGCAAAAATTGGATTGTTTTCAAGAGTAGTTGGAGCCATGGGGAGAAATGAATTCAAGCCCCTAGCTGCAGCAATCCCATTCCGAAAGAAATCTAGAGCAGAAAGTGGAGTTGTGGAAGATGAAGAGTTTGCAGAAGATGCAGAATTCAAGGAATCTCTAGCAGTAGCCTCAATCTTGGGGAACTGGTCAAGAAACTGAGGCACATGATGACCATGGGTGTAACCCTGTGGGCCACCATGGAACCCTAGATTGAGATCCTGCCCTTGAACTTGATCATGGATTTTAGGGTTTTGAGATGAAAATGGAGAAATGCTTGGAGGGTTGAGATCAAGGAGTTTGTGGGATGCTGGGAGTGGTGGGGCTATCATTGAGGAGGAGGAGGAGGAGGAAGAAGAAGAAGATGACGATGATGATTTCTTGTTTTTCCGGGAACCTCCCCCCACCGGAACATTCCTTAGGGTTCCGCCCTCGGTCCAATAGCGTCTGCAAGTCTTGCAGAAGTATCTAGGCTGAGTGAGGCTGTAGTTGTTGTAGTAGCAGAATTTGGTGTTTGTGGAGTTGCATCTTGGACAATTTATGGCTTGATCTTTCTGTGGCCTCACTTTTCTTTCAACTTGGGGTTGTGACCTACTTGGAGCACCTATCTCTGCAGCCATTGATTTTGCTACTCCAAATTCCTGAAATTTATCAACAAGATATTATCATGAAAAAGGGTTTTCTGCAGGTGCTTGGGATCGGTGAAAAATATTTTAGAAAATTTAATACAAGCTAGATCTCATTCTACCTAGCAAGCTACAAACAAAATTAAAAATACCTAATTTTCTTCAAAAGCTCAATTACTACTACACATGCACTAAAAGTTCTTAACAAATCTTACTCTTGTATAACAAAAAGTGAATCACAAAGCCAAGAAAGATAAATCAACTCATGAACCCTAAAAGACAAAAAAATGAGAGAGAGATAGAGAGAGCAAGAAATAACTAGAAGTGGAAAAAAAAACAAAAGTGATGACGGCTAAAAAACATAAAACTCTTCGCACCTGCGTCCATTGAGCACTATCCATGGGTATTTCTGAAGAAGGAAAAAAAAAAAGGGTTGTTACAAAAAAGGCAAAGTGATGGAGAAAATTCACCCAGTTTGTCTGCAGCTGTCTTTGATGCAAAGAAAGAATGTTTTTGAGTTGGCTAACTTTATGGATGATGGGAGGAAAAAGGGGAAATGCTGTGGATTTGTTTGTTTTGACTGCACTTGGATAACAATAATAGTATAATTTTTCATGGTTTAATTAATCTGGTGTGAGCTTTCTATGAACTAATCTTTATTTAATTCTCTTGTTAGTGCTTTGTGAATGTATATCTTCTCTAGTGGGTTAGGGCTTTTTTGACTCTAGAAATGTTGGGTGGAATTTTTTTCATATAATTTGATGTCTTATTGCCTCTTGTCACCCCCCACTTTGTAGTATGATATTTAATTAGTATTATTTTAAGATTATGGTTTGGTCAATTTGCTCTCCATGGGATGTTTCCTTGAGAATATCTTGATGTTTTTAAGAGAAAAAAAAAAACCCTCTAAACTTTCTTAATCCCTATGATTTTGCGAAAGGGCATATGTCATAATACAGAGATTTGAAATTTTTTTTTTAAAAAAAAGGGCATCATTATTCTTCCACAAAGGTACACACATTATACCTTTATGCTTTGTTGATGGATAGTTTCTTCCCCTTTTTATGCTTCTAAAGGGAGTGATATGTTTGCATGTTCAAAACCATCATCATCACCACAAACTCCTTTTTCTTTAAGGGGAAAGTGACTACATGAAAATGTTATTATTACATGAATCAAACTAAATTTGTTAATTTTCTCACATCTTAATTATATATTTAACTCAAACTACACTTCTATTTTTTTTTTTTTAAATAATGAATAATTTCGCAATTAAAATATCTAAACTATATTGGATTGTTGATTTTGTAAATCTAGGATGAAATGTTTTTGGATGCATATGGGAAAAGTGAGTGAACATGTAAGCAACTTACTTGTAGTCTTTCCTAACTGATAAAAACATGCTTCAACTACTCCAAAGAAGAGATTTACTTACCAACCGAAGCATTTTGCAATAATCCATATATATATATATATATATATATATATATATATGGAGCGGATCCGGTGAGAAAGGTCTTAACGTGTGAAAGTGAGAAATATACTTGATTGTGTTCATGAGGTTGCATGATTGTATTCAGGTCGTTGCTTGGTTGTGTTTTAGTTGTTGCTTGATTATTTTGTTGCTTTACTGTGTTTTAATTGTTGTTTGTTTCAATATAAACCATTGATTTTTTCAGATCTAATGGACATGATTCATTATTTTTTCTTACATGGGGATTTTTTTTTACATGATCTCTACTATATATATATATATATATATACATATATTAAGTCCGTCCCTTCCAATTTTCGATGCATATTTTGCACATACTCAATGCATAAAAGGGTAAGATAGTAACTGTCTTCTCTATTTAGATATAAACACACTCTCTCTCCTAATTTTCTTTTTCCTCCCATTATAATCAAACGACTATATCTTTCTCGATTGAAATCTATTTTTTACGAATCATATATCAAATTAAACGTATTCTTACGACGATTCATATGATATACATATTGAATATGTTAAATTTAGAAGATTCGCACGAAAATTTTGATTTCATATTCAGCCGGTATATGTTCTTCATTATATTTACGTTCAGGATAAAAAATGCATCAATTACGCATAAAAAAATGTTCCTAAATATTTGCATTTTTTGCATCAAAATGATGCATTATTAACTTGAATAAGATGTATTTTTATTTTAAAGCATATGCATTTTTGTATTCATATTGATGCATTTTTTGCATTTATATGCTGCTGTTTTATGCCTAAAATATTGTTTTTTTTACATTGAACGTATGCATATTATGTTTTATGAACTGCACGAAATGAAATTCTAGAATATGTATTTTTTACAGTTTTTCCATTTTATGCATTGAGTATGTGCAAAATATGCATCGAAAATTGGAAGGGACGGGTCTAATCTGTGCCGTCGATTGAGATTTTAAACGGCTGAGATCTTTTCTCATTTAGCACCGGAAATCCTATTATCACCTAATCACTACCATATATATATATATATATATATATATATATATATATATAGGGAGCAGACCCGGTGAGAAAGATCTTAATGTGAGAAAGTGAGAAAAATGTTTGATTGTGTTCACGAGGTTGCTTAATTGTATTCAGGTTGTTGCTTGATTGCAACGTTGCTTGGTTGTGTTTTAATTGTTACATGATTATTTTGTTGCTTGATTGTATTTTAGTTGTTGTTTATTTGAATATCAACTATTAATTTTTTTAGATCTAATGGGCATGATTCATTCTTTTTTCTTAATAGGATTTTTTTTTTACATAATCTCTCCTCTATATAAATATACATTTTTTTTTTTCATATCTTAGCATGCGTGCAACTTTCTATGTTCACCATCATATATGTGGGAAAAACCCTTTCCACCCACTTGAGCATTTTTCTAAATCTCATATATTCGTAATCTAATACATATACATGTGATCTCCATGTATGTGTACATAGAGTAAATATTCGGCATTAAAAATAAAATCTATACTAAATTGAATTGAATTTTCATTCGTACATTAATTACGTCAATGGTTAAAATGAAAAATAATTAATAAAAAATAAACATGATTTTTTTAGACATAATATTATATAAAACAATTAAGCACAATTTCAAGCACATAATACAACTGGATCATTATAAACACCCGGGTGCGTATGTGTGTGTGTGTGAGAATATAAATAGAGTGAACTTTTTTCATTCTTGATACTCTCCCTCTCTCTTAGTCAATTGACAATATACAAAATTATTAACCAGTGGCACAATTAGCATTCAAGGTCAATTATTTTAGGTTCCAATCCATGAGAGTCCAGAATCCAAAAAGTCTAACCCTGCAAAGAAATAATTCATCCCAAAATCATGACCTCAAGATAACACAAATTATTTTCTTCAAAATGACAACTCCAATAATTTTAGATGCATTCAAACTCAAGATCACTCCAAGAATTTGATTCATCAGAATGATCAGTTTTCCCACGAAGTTTCATTTCATCAGTAACAAAATCTAACACTGCAAAAATCTCCTTGAATTTGGGATGATACTTATCTTCGACAACGAATTTATGGATCCTGCCTCCTCCTTCAATAAAGCTGTGGCCTGCTGCTTTAGTAGTGTTAGAGCCTTTCATGAACTTCCTCAGCTTCGCAACTCCATCCCATTTGTTAGCTCTTGCATATATATTTGAAAGAATCACATAATTCCCTGGATTCCACGGCTCCAACTTAAACAGTGCCTCACCAGCTCTATCACCGAACTCCACGTTGCCATGAAAACTGCAAGCTCCCAGCAGCGCTCCCCATACCACTGCATCAGGCTTCATTGGCATGCCCATTATGAGGTCGTAAGCTTCCTGCACTAGTCCTGCTCGCCCCAGAAGATCCACCATGCATCCATAGTGCTCTAGCTTTGGTGCAATGGAGAATCTTGGCTCCATCGAGTTGAAGAGCTCCTGCCCTTTTTCAACCATCCCTCCGTGAGTACATCCAAGGATCACCCCCACAAATGTGACATCGTCTGGTGCAATGCCGCTCCTCTGCAACATCAATCACAAGAAAAGAATAAACCATTATTTTGATCAATGCAAGTATAATTGCTTGAACGAAAAGCTCACCAGCATTCTGTTGAACAGCTCCAGAGCGTCACGGCATCTTCCATGGACAGCCAAACCCATGATCATTGTGTTCCAAGAGCACAAGTTCCTATCACCACCAAGTTCATCAAACAACTGCATTGCCTTCTCAATCACACCACATCTTGCATAAAGCTCAAGCACTGCGTTGTAGACAAAGGGGTTCTTGAAAAAGCCATTCACCCGAGCATAAACTTCGATCCTCTGCCCCACCTCGAAGGCACCAAGATTTGCACAAGCTGGAAGAACACTAGCTATGGTGACTTGATTAGGCCTAACTCTTCCCTCCCTTTCCATTTCCAAATACATATCCAGAGCCTCCCTGTACATCCCATTCTGCGAGTACCCGGATATCAAAGCAGTCCAAGAAATCACATTCCTCGACGGCATGTCCAAGAAGCAATGCAAAGCTCCTTCCAAATCCCCACTCCTGGCATAACCCGATATCAAAGAATTCCAGGTGGGCGTCTCTTTGCCATCCATCTCATCAAACACCTCCCTTGCTAAACGTAACAGGCCCATTTTGGAATACATGTCGATCAATGCAGTTGAGGCGTATACGTCCTGATCATGGCCGAATTTGAGGAAATGGGTGTGGGCCATCTGACCGTGGGAAAAGCTAGAAAGCTTCGCGCTCGCGACGAAGAGGAGGGTGAAGGAATGGGCATTGGGGAGGAGTGATCGGTGAAGGAGTTGGGAGTAGAGAGAGAAGCATTGGGAATGAGGGCCGTGAGAGGAGCGAGCTTGGATGAGCTTATTGTAGAGGGAAAGAGTTGGGTTGGGAATAGTGTCGAACACCTTGTGTGCATAGTTGACGTCGCGGAGTTCTAGGAGCCTAGCGATGAGGTCTTTGGCGAAATCTGTGCCGATTTTCAGTGAGTGGGCGTGGAACTGTTTCACTTGGTTCATGCGACAGATCGGACTCGATAATCTGTAGGCGTTCTTGCATCTGAAGGAAGAAATTTTAAAAGAAACAGGTGAACGTTGCGTTTGCGCAGTCCTTAAGTTTTTTTAAAAAATGAACTGTTTTGGAGTTTAAAAATATTTCACCCAACGAAATTATTACTCCCTCCGTCCCTAGTCCCACTTTCCTTTTTTATATGTCCTATTTATTAGTCTATTTTCCTAAAATGGTAAACTTTTTCACACTCATTAATACTCCCTCCGTCCCGGTCAAATTATCCACATTTGACCGGGCACGATGACCAATGCATGTGAGTGATAGTGATTGTTAGTGGGATGAATATTTTATTGATGAGTTTGGAGAGTTTGCTATTTTAGAAAATTTGACTAATATTGTGTGACAGACGAAAAAGGAAATATGGACAATTTACTTGGGACGGAGGGAGTAAAATATTAATTCCACTACACTCACAAACATTGGTTATCATGTCATATCAATTGAGGACTAATAATATGGGACGGAGGGAGTATATTAAATATTATCAAAAATATTATATTTTTTTAAGTTTTAAGATACCACTAAATCTATTAAAATTAATTTATTCTAATATGTCGTGGTATCGTAATACAAAGAGTACAACTATATTGTAAATTAATTAAGAATTTTTTTTCTTATTCTTCCAGTTTATTTATCTTGATTTCGAAACGTATTTGAAAAATACTTGGATTTTACGATAAACATATTATATTTTATACTTTCTTCAAATCATTTTTATAAATTAACTTTAATTTTTTTTTTTAATTTTCTCCTCCTCTCAATAGTGCTCCTCATTTCTTGATCACTTCTATAAATTAGTTTCCACAATACTTTCTTGAAAGTGTGAATGAACAATTTTTCATTTTAGATAAGAGATTTTTTTTTCTTCAAGGAATATTAAATAGAAATACTCGCAGTTTAGTGAAAAAATATCGAAATTCATTGCAGTTCAACCCATTTAATTTTATTTCAAGTTTGTGAAATCTTTTTTTTTTTTGAGATGTAAATATGTTTACACAATGATTTCATTTCAAGTGGGCCTTGAAACTTGGATGAATTGCAACCACATAAAAAAGAATCATGATTTTGTATATATTCAAAGAAAAATTGTGAAATAAAAGAAATACAGTGAATATAAAGATTTTTGAACAATTAGTTACATAAATTAATACAATCTTAGAGAGAAAGACTCGCAGAAAAAAATGTAGAAATTACTTATTTTTTTTGCTTAAATGTAAGAGTACTTCCATGATGATTTTATTTCAGGTGGGATTTGAAAATTGGATGAATTGGATCCACAAATAATTTATCATCATGCGTTTATGTATATCAAAGAAAAATATTGAAATAAATAATACAGAAAATATAAACATTGTAAAATAAAATGAGATGTGTTTGTCGAACTTTTGTTATTTTTTGTATATAAATTAAGTTTGCACGATTTACCCATGTTTGTGTTGACTTGCATATCAAGCATTTTATTTTAATAAACCAATATATATCACATTCTGGTGTAAATATTATATATATATAATAATCATGTGTTTGATAGATACGATAAAGGATATAAGTTTTCAACCTAATGTACCAACGCTTCATATTTTTAACATAAATTAATAAATTATAATCTAAATAAAATAAAAAATCAAATTAATGTACCCATGGTTTATATTTTTAACATACAGATAATATTAATTTTAAGTAACATAAAAAGTCAAACTGATATACTCACATTTTATATATTTTAGTATAAAGTAAAAATACTAAATAAAACAAAACAAAAAAAAATCGAACTGATGTACCCACATTTTAAAAGTTAATTTATGTCTATTTTTTACTAATTTAAATTAAATTATAAAATAACATGTGATATTTGGCTATAATTTTATATATAAATCTCTATAATTATATATATAATTACATTAATGAGTTGCTTATTGTTCATTATTGTACATATTATACATATAAAAAATAACTAATTTGTACCGGATTTACAAAAAATAATATTTAAGTTATAAAAGATTATATAAATTATAAATATAAATAACAAATTTATTAATATTATATTAATCTATCTTATTAATTTATCAAAATTATTATTACTATCTTACGATTTTTGAAACATATGAATTTAAAATAATTTTATTTGTAATCATCATTTAGGTTTGCGTGTTATTGTATAAATTTAATTATAGTTTGATTACCGAGTTTATATAAATTATTGAAATATTGATAAAATATAGAATATTTTGTTGATAATTAATGGAGATAATTGTCTTTTATTATGGATTATAGAAATTGAAAATAAGACCGACTATATTTATTGTAAAAAATGATTATTATGATTAGTATTAATTAATAATTGAAGAAATAATTTTGTGTAAAAAAATAAAAATTTATATATATGTTAAGGATGGAGTTTGAACACAAAACCTCTTGGATACGTAGAAACTTAACATCAGCACCATAGACCAACTATACTACTTAACTTTGAAAAATTTTGCTTAAAAATATAGATATTCATATTCTCTTATAATTTTGGCGGGAACAGTTTTTTTTAGACTTCTCTCCTTTAGTATATATACTAGTATTTCTCCCGTGCGTTGTACAAAATTATTAAATTTGCATATTGTTAATAAATTATAAGTATATGAAGCGTGTAATTTTAATAAATTAATGTAAGTCACATATATTAAATTAAATAAAATAGAAAAATCGGACTAATGCACGACATTTAAAAGTTAGCCATTAATTTAAATCAAAATTATACAATAACATGGTTATAATTTTATACATAAATTTCTATATTGTATACATAATTATATTGGTGAGTTGCTTATTGTTCGTTGTACTAATTCCCCATTTTAAATTATAAAAAATATTTAATTTGCACCGGAAATAAAATTAATATATAAATTATAAAATCATAGTATAACTTACTTACATAAACAATAAATTTAATAATGTTATATTAATGTATCTTATTAATTTATTAATATTATCAAATATTATTATCTTATGATGCATGTTTGAGAATTTTAATTTACAATAATTTTGCTAGTAGTCATCATTCAATTTTTGCATGTTATTAAATAAATTTTGTTATAGTCTAATTATCGAAACTATAAAATTATTAAATTATAAACTGTTGAGAAAAAATAAAATATTTTGCTGATAATTAATGAAGATAGATGTTTATTATTATAGAATATATAAATTGAAAATAAGATTGTCTATCTTTATAGGAAAAAATAAATTATTATGATTAGTATTATTTGATAATTATTTAATTAATTATAATGTATTGAAATAAAATAAAATATTTTTTTATGGAATATATATTCCCGCCTTTTTATTTTGTAACCACTTCTTTGCTTTAGTATATTTATAGATTATTTATAAGGAAAACTAAGAATTGTTTTACTCAAATTGAGTTTTTAAATATTTAAGAAATAGCCTTTAACAAATATTAATAACACGTAAATGAATACTAATATATATATATATATATATTTATTTATTTATTTATTTATTGAGGAAGTAAATATAAGAAAATTTTAATCTTAATTTTAGTCCATAAAATTAATTCATTTTAATATGTGAATGCATTTTATTTATTTGGATTGACCATTTTTTTATGTATAGATAAATAAATAAAAATTTAAGTATATTTCATTTTGGCGGGAACAGTTATGGGTGAACTTGTTTGCTTTAGAATACTAGTATTTCACCCGTGCGCTGCACGAAATTATTAAATTCAATTATTGTAAGAAATGATAAGTGGATCACAATATAAGTGAAGTACATTGTCACTTTCTCAAGTTAATTAATCACCAATGATCAAATTTTTAAATATGAATATTTCAATAATAGAAAAATTATTGCGAAAAATTGAGTATGGTGCTCCATTCATATTATCCACAAAAAGAAATCAAATCTTCAGTCAATTTTATGAAACAAACACTATTCTTTTAAATAACTAATTTATATTTTTAAGAAAAAATTATCAATTGTCTAAATTTCTAATTCATCATGCTTAAATCTCTATCTTTAACTTAAGATCTAATTCGAAGCTTGAGAATTAGATATTACCGATTAATCGACGTAGTTTATATAATGGAGGTTGACAAAATAATTTTAAAATAAATAATGAATGAATATAAGAAATTTATAAATTGAGTCATAATGTATTTTATAATTAGAAATATAATATTTAATGTGATTGATCAAACAATTTATACCAAGACATGTCTTTAGCAATTTAAATTAATTTATTAATCAAACAAAATTTATCGAAAAATAAAGTCAATAATTTTTTTTTGCAAATAATAATAACTTATACTATTTTTTTAAATAAAATAATTTTGAAGCTTACTTAAAATAAAATATTTGAACGGATAAAATGTTATAATATGACAAAAGTTAAATCTTATCAATAACTTTAATTAAGAAAATATTGTTACTTTTATGCATAAGAATTTTTTTTACTCTAATCTAGTTTTTAAATAATTAAGTCTCTAGCAAATATTAATAATCCGTGCCTGAATATTTATAAATATATATAGAGAGGAAGTAAATATAATAGGATATATAATCTTAATTTTAGTTCAAAAAATTAATCCATTTTAATATGGGAATGTCTTTTATTTATTTGATGAGATTGCCTACGGTCTAAGTTATATGAGCCATTTTATTTAATATGTAAATAAATAAAAAAATAATTATAATATATTTTATTTTGGCGGGAACAGTTATGGTAGACTTGTTTGCTTTAGTATATATATAGATATATAGATATAGATTACAAAAATTAAAAGGGATTTTAAATACAGCTATAATTTTTCTTAATATAATTATTTTTTAATATTCCAATTTTATCTCATGCTTATTTCCTCAATTTAAAATTTTATGTTGAATTTAAAATTGACTTTTATTTTCAGTTGAAATCAATTCAAGAGAGCTCTCACTATAATTTATCAAATTTGGACCCTTCAAGAATAAGGGTCACACTCACACATTATTGTTTTTTATCTTTCTAAGCTGCTACATTGCTCTCTAAGTTTTTTTTAAAATTAACGGCATTTTATGTGATGATAATTACTCCTTAATTCCCTAATTCCTAAATCGTTGGTGGTAATATCTCTCATGTACAATTGCTTCTTAAGAGAATATGATTTTAATTTTTAAAACAAAATGCGTTATCCAATGTACTATGGTGATCTTATAGCAATCAATTAACTCATGAATATAGCTTGTCGGGCTATTCTTAGACGACATAAAGTGAAGAGTATAAATGCAGTTATTCTTGATGGTGGTGTGGTTTTGGAATAAATTCTTTTTTATTAAGGTGTTCAGGATCAACATCGCTTTGCATCGCAAACATTCAAAGCATTTGGTTCCGAGTTCTTTCAAAATTTTGAGTGAAACGTGAAATGCATTAAGTGGCCAGATTCGAGAGAGATATTTATAAAAATGAGAGCAAAAAGTTTGTATTTATCTAAGTTTTCGAATTAGAGATAAAATAGAAATATTATACAATAATTTTATTTATTTGCTTATATAAGATTGAATATGAATATAAATATATTCAATTTTAATCATAGCCATTAGGCTCAATTTCTCACTGCAGTGGGTCCTCCAAAAACCATCCCCTTTTTCTGCTTCTCCTCCTAACCTGGCTTTTTTATCTAAAAAAAAAAAAAAAACTGATTCCAGTGAACAGTAAAGTTCATGAACATAAAGGTAA